>DWNA01000091.1:0-44051 GCA_018249835.1 Heliconius besckei | reverse complement strand
ATTATTGTGTAAAATAATTAGGTACATGGCTATATAGTTAGATTAATGCATGTGGTATTCACCTTAAAAGGTAATGCATTTAGCTGTAATAATTTAAATATAAGAAACTTACTGTATGATTAATTTATTGTTATTACCACTGGTGGATCTTAATAAATAAAATAAAATAAAAATAATTACTTGACCCCAACATAAAATGATCGTTACACTGGCAAATTTCCATTTGAGCCCGTTTTCTACACAATATATTACATGCGCTGTAAGAATAATGTGGATAGAGTCCATCGTCGTTCTCGTCGTGGAAACGACAAGCGCGTTGTTTTGGTGTTGTTTCCGTAATAAGTGGGTCGTTTTCTATATTTCTTACTATTACTTGGCGTCTGGAATATCAGTTTAAAATATTTGTATATACGAGTAGGTATTTCATACCTCTACATCATAGTAAATGATTGGTTACTTAGATTCCTAAATAAAAAATCTATAGTCAGAACTTTACATTTTATTTTAAAATATATCATGGTTTTGTATAAATTTAATATATTAATGTATATATTGTATGGAATTTATAATAAACTGTTTGATAATAATTAAAGGCATTTTTCCCAATTCCTTATAAATTTTCAAATTCGTATAAAAAAACCATATGTAGCCGTAAATAATTGAACAATGGATATCTTACCGATATATTTTCCCGAGTGTTATCTTCAAACTTGATGAATATAAAGTTGTTATACTGGGAATCTCATCCTCTCCTAAAGTGTACATCTTGTGAAATAAATAAGTTACTATTATTCGTGGTAAAATTAGCTTATATAAATATCACTTCCTAATACTCACCATAGAAGTTATTAATACTTGGAACTTAAGAGTGCCCCGCTTCTTTTTCATATTACTGATCATTAGATATGGGTTAGGATTCCTAAAATATTATTTAATCATATTTTATTTCGTGATAAATATTATTAAATCTATATAGGAATATTTTGCTTTCGTTGGTTTATTTTCAAACTTTCCAATTCGTAAGATTAGAATATTTGATTTGTCAAAAAAAAACACACTGTTGCTAATATCTGCAAGAGATGTAATATTCCATTCTTCTCTATAAAATTCCATTCGAGGACTAAAAAACCTTACGTTGACATCACTAATCTGGGCTTGAACCAATTATAATAAATCGATACTATAAAGTTACTAGATTAACATGCCAATCATTCAAATCAGCTCTAAAATGTCAAATAGAAAATGTGTACTTAGTCTGTATAGAATTTATTATATAGCATATTCCAAGATCTGTCTCTATGGGTTGAAAATATTCGCAGCAATTAAATTCTTCATCGTTATATGAGCAATCTTGCAATATCCTCGGGCATGAGCTTCGAACGAGCTGGGCATAATAGCTGTAATTGGAGTGCGGGCACAGCGGACTCTGAACTTTTGACATGTAACACACTTCAATTAAACTATAGGCAACGCCCTGGAAATAAGCTATGTCTTTAAGGACGTCTTCAAGATCCAAGAGATGGTTTGGCGTCCATATTCTGTAAAAAAAAGGTTTTGTTTATAACTACGACAGCTCATATCAAGTAAATAATTTTAAAAAAATAAACTCATATTAACCAACTGTAGTTATGTTAAATAAACAATAATGGCCATTGCAATAATTATGATTTATGAATTTTATATTTTATAAAACAATTTGAAATCACGAATATCAAGTATGAGTAGGCATTCGATTATCCGTCTACCATTCTAGCCACTAATAATGACTAAAAATGGATAATGACGACCAGAAATGGGTGAACGGTTATGGGTGACGAATGAGGGATGACTGATATCAGATGAAGAATTATACCTGATGGACGGACGGATGTAAGTCTCAATCTCCCTCTGATTTAAATTATATTTGAAAATATTTCCGTACCTTATTATTATTTTTAAAAAATGTGTGACTATTTGTAATAGTTTATGAAGCAATGTGAAATAAAGGATGTCGTGTATGAGAAAACGCTGTTTTAAATGTTGTTGTAAATGCTAATGAAAATAAAAAATCTAGTTTATTATGAAAATATAAATAAGCTAATATCGATAGAAATGACTAATGGAGAGCATTATTGTCTTTTTAAAAACAAGTTTTTAATGTAGGATAGATATTAATTCAATAGTTAAGTACTTACGTGTCGGAAACATTGTAGATTCTTTCATCATTTGACAATTCGCAGATCGCCACCGTGGGCAACTTAGTATCCCAGTCAGTATAAGTTGTTTCTACGCCAAAACTAATAGGACTTTGGACAAAGGCATTCCAAGCTGATATAATGAGTAGAGCCGAGCCATACCAAGATAGGACGATAAGACCTATCCAGAGCCACCTAATGTATGGTATATTTAAAATTAAATTGAGATACTTTGCATATTCTAAATAATAATCTTGAAAACATGTCTAACTTCAGTTCCAATTCCATTTATTTATTTATTTTTTTAAATATACCTGTTTTACTATTAATATTTTATACACAAACATTAAAATATTAAATATAATAATGTAGATAAATGAGTTACACATGAAAATGAGTTATATTGCTTGTTGAGATATGTATTTCCACATTATACTACCTCTCAGTCCAATGCTTTGAATCATCAGCAACGAAATGGACTCCAGCAAATGAGCAATTAGAACAATATTCTTTTATATGTGATCTACAAGAAGTTGGCGACATTTTAAATTAGCACAAGAAATTAGAAACAAATTAAATATACAAACAAGTGAGTAAGGGAGTTGTAAAACAGTGAGTATTTATTTTAATATAAATTCTTCTATATTGTGCAAGTCAATTTATATTTTATACGATAATTATAGCATTAAGCAATATCGTGCAATACAGTGAAGTACAGTGGCGTTGAAGGTTATGGCAATTACGATGGATTAAAAATTAACTAAGTGGTATATGGTAACACTGTAGTGGCGCAATGAGGGCGAATAGGAGGGTATTGATTCAAATCTCTAATGTGGAAATGATTATTTTTATATAAAAAATTTCAAGTTTTCGGATTAGGCGAAGTTGGATTTGGTAACCTAATAATACATAAGGAGATGCTTTAAAATCTATTTTAAAACATTATTAAAAATATAAAAAAACTATAATGATTATAATAAGTTGGAATTATGAAAATTAATTTAATTATAATTGGCAATGAACCTGTAGTAGATACCTACATAACCTATATTTTTTTACGAATAGGTACTTGTTAGGGCTTATTAACAAATTTGTTATAGGAAATTAACATGACTTATAAAAAATACAACGTTTATGCTATTAAATATATTAATATTAAAACTATAAGTTTCACATAAAATTTTGAGATTCAAGTGTTTAACATACTTAGGATATATTTAGACATTCACAATTTATGTTTTATAATATTTATTTACAATTTACAAATTATATAGTTTATACTAAATATATATTAATAATTTACATTATAAATATTGCAGTAAATCAGGATTGAGTAACAATAAAGGGTCGTGGCTTCGAAGATGGTTGTAACCGTACCGGGAAGGAAATTGATTGGCCACTTGGTGTCGTCCTATTAAACCGGCATGTGTCAAAATATTGTAGATTTCCTTCCGAGACACGTTATCTGCTTCTCTTTCAAATACCTGAAAAATAAAAAGAAATAAAATAAACTTATTATTTATCTCAATATTAATAGTTTAAGTATCTAAAAAGTTACGCATCTCTTAGTTTTTTATTGTTATTAATCATCTTATTTGGGACATATATTTTTTAAATTATATGTATGATGTGATTACATTAGGCACTTTGAAATCTCTCTATATACGAAAAAGTTAAACAAAGGGACAATCTAAAATGAATTAATTAATATTTGTAGAATTACCGGTTTTTCACCATTATGCAGTAGACTGGTTAATTCTAAAGTTTGCAATAAGTGAGGATTTCTGAGCGCCGGACTTCTTTGGTGAGGTGGTAACAGCTCTTCAGCTCGCCGAACAGCCACTACCGCTGGATGCGGTGGTGGGATGCAGCCGACTAGAGCTGTACTTGCCAGGACTACGAGCAATATGCTGGACGTCATATTGCCTGAAATATTAGCTTGTGATATAGATTAAATTAGTTTGAGATAAACTTTAAGTAATATAAATTTAGATTAATATAAAAAAAATTAAAAACAAAAAATGTCCTATTAGAACACTACTAGATATTGGTACTAGTATATATTATGTTATGAAGAAATCACGAACGCCACCAAAAATATATGCAAAAAAAAGATGTTTTGTAAACAAAAGTATTTTATGTGAACGCTATTGAGACTCGAACAATACGCCAAGGTTAAGGTGACCTTACTTTCAAATGCCCATCATTCGAGAATCATCATTATGACCCCAATTTCAGATTTGCTTGTTTTAAAAATATTTTTATCTAGATTAAGCAATTTTTTTGTTTGTCTTGGTGGCGCAGTTGTTATGTTTATTGTATATTATAGAACGTGATAATTGTAGGTTTAAATTTCTTTCGGGGAAATATCTAAATTTGCAATGGTTCATTAAATGGTAATTTCTGTATTGGTTAACTACAAATGTGTTATGTTTCGTTCCGTCACGCATACAATGTCTTCAAATAGGAAGGCATCGATGACAAGATTCCTTTCGCTCACCCCCCAAAACGCAATATATGCGTAAAATTTATGTGGGAGAAACTTCTTTAGTTTTCAGTTATTAACAAATCATTAATAAACAGAATAGTTTTAGCCAATATAATTAAAAATCAATAATATCTAAAAAACCTATGAAGAATGGAGTGTTATGTCGGGAAATATAATTACAAGAAAAATAATAATAAAAATAAATAATGAATAGGACGAAATTGTGAGCCACAGTCAGTCAATACAATATTCAAATATTCTTTGCGTGCTAGAAACTATTTTAGTTATCTATTATATTTGGTGTATGATTATAATCTAAAGTATCATTTACATACATAATAAATATTTACTATCTGTATTATTATTATTATTAAGCTTACCAACATATATAAGTAGTTAATAATTACTGAAATATTGTTAATTTAAAATGAAGAGTACGTACTGTATTCAATAATTGATAAAGACAATCCCTTTGTTCTAAATAGTTCACTTTACACAAATCATTCACACACAAAATGATATAGAAATTGAAACTACATATAAGTATTAATTGAATTAAGCACACAGACCGAAGCGTTCTCAGTAAATGTCTTCAAGTTAAAGTTAAGAGAACGTTTCACCCACCACCGGGCATTGCTGTAATACACGAACCTTCAATTCTAAGAGTAATTTTAAGCTGCGCATTTGTTTTAGAATTAAAATTAGTAAAACATAAAAGGATTTTTAATTTACCAAATTAATAATACACATTGTTTTTCATAATATTACACACAACAATGTTTTGTAATAATGGATGAATGGACATTTTTAATTAAAAAAGAAATAAGAGCGCTAAATATGTTAGATGTGAATAATGACGTCGTATCAGAATATTCATAATTTCTTTATATTATTTATTGTTTTTTTTTAAAAAAAAAGAACAAAGACTTAGCATAGAATCGTGATTGGAGCCCGTTTTGTATTCCTATAATATGTACCTTCTATCGAGCTGTAAATGTTTATGAGTTTCGTGTATGTATATAATTTTCAAACGTTTATCTGTTTTATTATGAGGACATATTTGCACGTGTATTCTACAATACAATACAAATACATTTTAGTTAAAAAAGAAACCTTATAATTATTAACATGCCTACTACTGTAATGCCTTATCTGTGTATACTTAGGATGTAGAATGATAATTTAGTGGTGGCGCAGGCGCACTATTGGTGATTGTGGGTTCAATTTCCACTCGAAGTAATTACATATTTAATATTTTCATTTCTTTGCTCTGGTGTCGAGGTAAAGCGCGGCGTTGACATCCGCCACTCAACACAAAATGCTTCCATAACTCGGCGGCAAGTGAGGAGCAGGTTGTTTTATCACTAGGCTCTCTCTACTACACGCCGGATACAACATGAAGCTAAAAAAATGACAAAATATCTGTTTTAATTATTATTGTAATTATTTTAATATATTCAAGACACGCAAAGCGCAAATTCGGCAAAAATTGGGGTACGGAGTGTCTTAACACTAGGTTCTCTCTGCCTACCCTGCTGTGTGAGGGATACAGCGTGAAATTGATTTAATTTTTTTTTAAACTATAACTTATAGATATCTTTATCAAAATGATAACACATACATAATTATGAACATTTAAATATAATGTATACTAATTCGTATGCAAATATTGAAATTACTTTCACAATACAATTTTATAGACTCAAAAACCCATTTTAATAACATCACATGACAGCATTAGACCATTGACCTAGTCTTTAGTGAAACAAAAGTTACGTAATTGCTATAATCTTATGGCATGTCTTTACTCGGCCTTAATTTAAATAAACAATGATTTTTTAGCATCTCTTTCTTAAAATGATAGAGAAAGAGAACCATAACACTTCGTTCTCCATACAATTTTTTTATCAATTTTTATTTTTAATTTTGTTGTTTAACAATGAAAAATTACATATTCTCACACTCATAGGTGAACATTTTAGAGTTCTAAAATATTTACGACTACAAGTAATTTTACAAATTCGATTTTGTAAATATATTAATACATAACTACTATAAAATGCAAATGAAATTGCGTAAGACCTCGTGACCGGCGCCCGGTAGAGAAAGGATATGGACGAGATCATCTGACGCTACATAATACACACTGGAATTCTAGTTACTTAGTTGTTTATAAATTTAAAATATATATTTTTTCTCCATATTTTATTTTTAATTTTATACAATGTTAGTTAATTCTCTCTCTCTCTTCTTAATTCTGTTTACTTATGTGTCAACCAAGCATCAATAAATAATCTAAGTAAATAAATAAATACAGCAATAAAGTATTTATATTTAATTTAATGAAACTTAAATATGAATCAAGAATTTCTATAACACTAGCTTTGAAAAAGAAACTATAACTATAACAATTTTATTATAATAAAGAGTAAGTTGGAAAGTTAAGCCCTTAACCAGGATTACAACAACCTGCATTATTACGACACCTACTAAGTCTTGTTTTTGTTATGTTCTTGTTAAACTTGTTTCAAATAATATTTTTTGATTTGACCGTAATTACAATTATATTACGCAGGTTTTAAATAATTCTTAAATATAAAGTTTTCAATATAGCATACGTCACTTTCAGTATATAGTGTTAATACTATTATGTCCGTTTGTTTTTTAAATCAATAGCTAAAAAACGATCGATCACAGTATTTAACCTGACATCAAGGCACGATCTTATCATATAATGGAATATTTAACAACGACAACGACAGTTAACTCTGCTTTGAAATAAAAAAAAATGGCTTAAAAATGTCACAACAAGCTCAAAGGTGTTCTCGAAAAGACTTGTATATTGTTTAACAAAATGGTAGACTCGAATTCCCATCACTCGCCATACGCTACAGTTACATACCGCAAACGATTCCAAAAGAATATTGTGAAACCAACTAAAATGGACAACTTAAAACGAAGTATTAAGACAGTTAGTAAGGAATATTGTGCGGAGTCATCCATCTGTGGACTAAAACATCTCGTGGACGACAATACATCATGTTGTGAACGGTATGCTTGTGAAAGTACTCGAAGTGAGCTCGTTAAGGTTTCTTGCTCAGGCCTGTTTTAATATTACTTAACATATTATCTAATGTTGTCACATAATTGTATAGGAACGTAGGTTCATATATGTGAGCTTATATTATACGTGTATATTACATATATGGTATTTTAAATATAACATTTTAATTATCGTTTAGTGGGTTATTGATATGCAGAGATATCTTTATATCTAAATAATTAATAACATTATGAATTAATAGTTTTTTTATGAATATATTCCAGCTTTAATTGTTTAATAGATATCCTAGCAGACGTACAACTAGTCTATCTCCATCTGCCTCCGCCTCGATATTTAATCTAGGATTTATTATGCTTTAGAGTTCATAAGTGTTATATTTCAATCATCATCATCATCATCCTGTCCTCGTCCACTGCTGGATATAGGCCTCTCCAATGGCACGCCACTGAGCTCGATCTTCAGCTCTTCGCATCCAGCCGTTGCCTGCCACTTTGCGAATATCGTCACTCCATAAAGCTGGAGGACGTCCTACATTACGTTTTGTGAGGCGTGGTCGTGGTCCACTCTAGAATGCGTTTACCCCAACGGTCATCGGTTCTGCGGCAAATGTGACCAGCCCATTGCCACTTCAGCCTGCTAATCATTGGTTCTCTGTCGGATAACTGTATTTCAATATTATATTTATATTATATATATATTTTACAGCGTTTTCTGGATAATAATAATGATCGGCGCTCTGGTGTGCTCCGTGTCGTTAGTCTTTATAACGTTCAGGAGGTACTACCGTGCGCCGTTAGTAACTACACAGATGCCCGAGGGAGTATCTGTCAGCAAGATAATTTTCCCCGCAATTGGAATATGCACCAATAACAGAATAAGCAAACGAGCGATAGTAGATCTGGCTAGAAACTTGTAAGTTTCAAAAATATTACCTAAAAATATTTTTAGGGTTCCGTACATCAAATGGAAAAAATAGAACCTTTATTGGATCACTTTGTTGTCTGTATATCCGTCTGTCAAGAGCTTCTGATCTTGAGATTGCGTGGATGTACTTCCCGTTGTACTATAATTATGAAATTTGACAATAAGCGAAATCTTATAGTACACAGATACACCGAGAAATTCCAAAAAATGATTTGTAAATATATCATAGAAAAAAAACATTTTATAAAAAATAGGTGCATACGTCCGCAAACTTAAGTTTACCAACTTTTACGAATTTTACTTCACGTTGATATACAATCCTAATATTGGTACGGAATCCTCGGTATTCTAGCCCAATTCGCATTTGTTAGTTTTATTACATTTATCTATATTTAATTAGGCTACAAGAGGAGCGCAATCAAAATTACACTGAGAAACAGATGCTATCGTTACTCCTAGGACTAGGTTTGTTATATAACCAGTTGCCGATGTACGAGAAGCAGGTGCAACATATGAAACTGCACCGTGCTTTAGGTGATTATGACGTCAACGAGCTTATGAGAAATGTTAGTACATAATACTTATTAGCTTGTTAATTTTAAGCTTTTATTGGTGTTTGCGAAATTAAGCGAATCTCTTTCCACATGACGTTAACAGCTATCGGAGTCCAACCTACAAACATGGCTGTATTTTTTATTAATATAAATATATAGGTGCCATTATTATGCGGGCTGATATCTGGTGTCTGGTAAGGTATATGAACTAGTACTCTGGGAAACGATTAACTTAAATTATTTTATTTTTATTATTTTAATTATTTGTTAGCAGGAAGTGTGCGAAACTAAAAGTACTATTATTTACTTATAGCCAAATAAATTTAATTAAAATGAAGCGATAACATAATTTAATATTCTGTATAGCTAACACCCAGATGTGAAGATCTACTGATCAGATGTGCATGGAATGAGAATCCTATGAATTGTTCGGAACTTTTTGATTTTCGCCTTACAATGAATGGATATTGCTGTACCTTTAATTATTTGCGTCAGTCTGATATAACGTTTGAAGAGTAAGTTACATTTTCCCTCAAATAAGAAAATTGTAGAATAGTTAAAAACGATAATATATTATGTATTTTTACAATTTTTATTAATATAAGTACATATATATTAAATAAATGTATTCCAGAAAAAGCAATGGATCTCGTAGTATGGATATGTATAAATATGGAAACAAGTCCAATTTTGATTTCGATCAAGGTCTGAAGGTTTTAATGAAATTAAATGAAAGCGATGACTTTTACTACAATATGCCTCTGCAAGGAGCTCAGGTATATACTAAATAATAGGTACGCTGTCTTAACAATTTTATACATACGATTTTTTTCAAGCTTTGGATTTTTTAAATTCCAGTTGCAATTTTCTGATGCCTACGATTTTCCGGACGCTCCGAGTGGTAGTTTTTCTATGCAAATTATTAGTCCAAACGTTCAAGTAAGAAAATACTCTAACCTGAATCTATTTTGAGACATTCTTATAAAAACCTGTGTTATAATATCTTAGAAATTTATTTTAGCAAGTTGTTTAATTCACTTTCTTTAGATGACAGTTATGGTCACTGCAAGTTTCACCGAAGCTTCTCGAGATATTCAACACGTACCGGTTAAGCTTAGAGGATGCCTGTTCTACGATGAGTCTTCATACTTGCCTTTCTACACTCACAGTGACTGCTTACTAAAATGTCGAATGCTTTTTTTACTGGCAAAGTGCAAATGCACACCTTTTAATATGCCAAAAATGATTAATAAAAGAACATGCGATATGCGGGACATGGCGTGCTTAAAAATGTTTAATGGTAAGAATAAAAGAACACAAGATTGCATGTAGCAGGGTAGGCAGAGGAAGCCTAGTGTTAAGCCATTCCTCACCCCACTCTCCGCCAAATTCTGGAGGCTGACGGAACTTGGCGCTGAATGAAATTAATAAACATTATTTCTTGATATAATTTATATCTTTTTAATATCATTATTTGCTATAAAACTTTTAGCACAATCAACAACAGTCCGTCCAAATGTGGATCCAATACCACCAGAATTAGAGCTTGACATAGTACGTGGTGGTATTGATTGCCCCATGTGCTATCCCAGCTGCTCTAAGACAGCTTACAGTTACGATTTTACAAATGTCAAGATTTATCCCGATTATCTTAATACAGTTCCGGACAGCGACCGTATCAACTGGTTGTAAGTATAACTTTTATGAAAACAAAATGTATCAGGAAAACGAAAGGTTTTGCCTTTTTCCAATTTTTTACTTAAATAATTTTTTTATTTACTTTACTGTTCCAAACATTTATTGAGATAAGCGAGTTATCTAGCGAGATAAAATATCTACATCATACAATATTTGTTTGCTTGCCAGCTTGGTATAGAATAACATTTCTAAATATTACAAGGTTAGATACTTGTAATATATGTTAAAGATACAAAATAATATTAAATAAAACAATTAAAAAATAATATAAAATTTAAATAAAAGTAAATAGCACAATTGTTATATATCTAAGTAGTTGGTTATTTTATCGACGAATTTCGAAAGTTCTAAATGCGCATTTATTAATCGGGCTTTCGTTCTTAAAATTAGCTTTTTCTATTTTAGATTTTGGACTGCCAACTTTTTCAAACCACAATTTCATATTATCTATTGCTTCTCGAGGACCTTGCATTTGTCCTACGACAGTTCCTTGGGCAGTGTTCATAACCCATCCTTTAAGTCCCAAATCCATTGCTCTTTTCTGTGAATGCTTTCGAAAGTACACTCCTTGTACTTTGCCAAATATTTCGAAATCGGTGCTCATTAAATTGGCTTTCTTAGTCGAATCCATTTCAAAATAATTTTCATTGAAAATTTACGAGTAACTTAATGATTTGTGTTGTTACGTTACAGTTGTTTACATTTTGACATTTATTTTCGTTGTTTTAGAAACGGTTCGAAGTCTTGTAAACATATCGGTTGCCAGGCTTATTGTTTTTTTAGTACGGAATATTAAATAATAATTGTTATAATACTTGTTATTTTCTACGCTCATATATTACTAGCAAATATAAATGCAAAAATAAATATAACCACAATTTTAATGTCATCTTTTACTTAGTTCGTATATGGAGTTCCTTCCTGTAGAGTAGCATTGAAATGAAACTTTGCAAAAGCATGTTATGTTTGTTGTCGGTTTGCAGACAAGGCGCGAATTTCACCGGAACATCTATTGTGCATGTGAAGTATGCGAGGGAAGTAGCAGACTGTTACGGACAGAATGTTATTATGAAATGGTTCGATTTAATAAGTGAGTTTCTTTTACAATATATAATATTTATTAGTGTGTTAATAATTAAATTTATTTAAGTTTATTTCTGAAACGCCTAAAACTACTTCCCGTCTTGGAACTAATTCTCATTTGGAGTAATTATCTATTTTTATTTCTTTGCTCTGGTGACAAGACAAAGTGCAATGTTGAGTGCCGCCACTTAACACTCGTGGCCCTTACACATGCAGGATACAGAAAAATTTAAGACCAAATAAAACTTTGAAAACTGCTGTAATCAACAATTAGATTTCTAATAATTAAATTTGTCTTTATTAGGTAACATCGGATCAACCTGTGGCTTCGTAACAGGTTTCAGTTTTGTCTCGGTGCTTGAATTCATTTACTTTTTCACTGTCAAGTTGGTACGAGAGATACATAATCGACGTCGTCAAGACATCCGCGTCTCTAGCGAAATGTCTGTTACTGACAATTTTGCACCAATAAGCCGTTACCGACCAATTTATTGGAACGAACTTGGTGGTTCCACCAAGTGGAGACAAGGAACGTCCTATGAAAAGCAGGTCGAATTTCGATCCTAGGTTTATTATGTAATTAAATGTAGTTTCATTATGAATTATTATTATTAAATAAAATTAATTATAAAACAATTTATTTAGATTTTTTTTTATAGTAATTATTAGATACTTTTTTGTCTATTTTTAATTATCTTAAGTAAGTACCATTTGTTTTATTTTTTTGTGTTAAAAAGATTTATCCAAGAAGTTTAGTGCTTCAATTGTTATTGAAAATAAATCCTTTTATTTTTAAATACTAGTTAATAAATAGTTAAATATGTAGGTATATTATTTATAATTAGAATTGTCTCAGTTAACTGTTGGGAGTAGAGAAAACAACGCAGGAGACGACGGTGGAGTGGAGTTGAGGAGAAAATATATTATATAAAAAAATAATTAAATTAAAAAATATATGAGATACAAAACATACTCACGTGTGCACTCGAGAATTCGGTGGAAAGTAGATAACGAAAGTGTCTTAATGGGAACGAAACATCACATTGTTTTAGATTCATAGGTTCCCTCTGTCCTACCCTGCTATGTGAATACAGCGTGAAGCTGGAAAAAAAAGATATAGATAAAAAGCTAAAATGGCTCACAATAAAAAAAACAATAACGTTCATTATTTTAATATTCTGATTTAAAAATTCTGATAGGATCTTTAAATTAGCTGTGAACAATGAAAGCAGCCGTCTTTTTCCCACAATATAAAACTATCAGATTTTATGATCTGAGGCCGTCTAACAAAATATACGAAAATAATAATAAATTTAGATTCATAATAGCTTAGTAAGTGGCGATAATCAATTATTTACGAGATTCCTTTGTATAAAAAGTAGTTCCATAGAAGTATTAGTAAATATTTCTATGGAATATTCTAATATAGACACGAGTGAGCTCCAGATAAACAATGACATCTGAAAGAATTAAGAGATATTTTGAAATTTGGTGGCAAGGAATCAAAAGCTTACCGGCAACAACCTCAATACACGGTTTTCGGTTTATTGCAGATACGAAGAGGCATTGGATTGAAAGGTTTTCTTATTGAATGTCCATAGATCTGTCTCTATTTACAGCGATTAAATGAATTTAGTGCTATTATAGAAACTAATAATCTAAAGTTCATATTTTATAAGAAAAAATATATAATATATTTGTATGTGTAATATTATATATTTGTCTTTTGTGACAAAGAAACTCTTAAAGCACCAAAAATATACCTTTTTTACTAACTGAGACAGCACAGTTGCACTACATGTTTATAGAAAAAAATAAGTTAATTTATTATATATTCTATTTCTTCAGATTGTTTTGGTTAATATTCGTAATTCTGTCGTGGTATGGTTCATCTCTTTTAATCGCAGCACAGTACAAGGCTTTTCAAGATAATCCTATATCATTTGTTGTCGAGACCACTTATAAAGACTGGAACACAAACTTCCCGTCCATCGCAGTATGCGAAAACGACAACTTTGTACGGGTTGAAAATGTTTCTAACAGGTTATACTTAATTATGTACATTTTTATATGCACATTTCACGTAAGAGGCCATTATTGAAAAAGTAAGAGAGTTTCTGACTGTAAACCTTGTAAACGCGTTGATCGTTGATTCGATCTCTACTCAGGGGAATTATTATATTTAAATTATTTTCATTTTTCCGCTCTGGTATATATAACGCCGATAATGAGTTATATCTTTGCGAAAAATCGGCTTTTTCTGTTCCTTACTGTTTTAACAATAAGTTCATTTTATCTACCCTGCAATCCAAAAAACGGCAAGTACTTAGCTGAACTTTTTCCATAATATCCTTCTTTAGGCGTACCTATTTTATTATTTTTACAGCTTATGGGGTCCAGATCACGACTTTAGCATGGAAGAAGTGTTCAAAGAATTATCTTTTTTCAAAGGTGTCACATATTATATATCTGACTATTGTGGAGAAGATGATCCCTTAGACACGTGTTTTACTACTAATCTGAATTACTATGCAAATATGGTAAGTTATGACTTGATAGAATACTTAAAATATTCACTAATTTATTACTTTTTGGGTATAATATACATAATACACTTAATAATTAATGTGCTACATTTCGTAATATATACGAGTATATATCGATATGTGAGACTAATTAATATGTAGTACAGAAATATTTTTTACGCCGGCGCTTTACTAGCGTCGACTGTCAAAGATAAATGTCAAAGTTAATGAAATAGCAAAATTATCTTTAAACTAATTTTAAAAAATTTAAAACATATCATAATTTAACGTTTTTGAAAAATATAGAAAAATAAAATAGTGTAACAGCTGATACTAAAATACAGATTTTGTAAAATTATATTCAAAGTCGTCGTTACTGTATCATCAATGTTTTTTTTTTAAATACTCAGAATGCCATTATAAAAAGAACAGAACATTTTTAAAATTTTTACTTGGTCAATATATTTTTTAAAAAGTCATCTACATATCTTTATAACTCTATTAATAAAAATATATGAATGATTTTTCATAGTCAAACGACTACATTAATTTATGCGTGTAAACGTAACAGTCTAACAAACAAACTTGCGATAACAATGAAATATTATAAGATATATGTCGTCGTCCCCAGTAGTAAATTTCAATTTATTTTAAAATATATATTACATTTTAAATAGGTTCGGAACCCATGCAGCGATATAATGTTCAATTGTTCTTGGAATGGAAAACCTTTTGATTGTTGCCATTATTTTAAACGTTTAGAGACTGAATTTGGTCCGTGTTATAGTATAAACACTATTCAAGGCAGGTGAGTTGAAATATTTATTTTTAAGAATTATAGATAGCATTTTTTTACCCTTATACACATGTGGATAGTGAGGACTTAAGAGTTTAGTCGAAAGGAGCTTCTGTCTCTGTCCAGCTGTGTTTAGATTTTTTTTTATTTTTAAAACAAAGAATGTGGAATTGATTAAATGATACCATAAAATGAAAATATTTTTTATATAGTTGCCGCCGTGCCTCAGCGGCACAAGGATGTGACTAATGCGACGATTGTGGGTTCGATTTACGTGTTTAGTCGCGTTGAGTTCCGCTACTCATCAGCTGAAAGTGAGGAACGGAGTGTCTTAACACTAGGTTTCCTCCGCCTATATTGCTATGTCGCTAAGCTGATTAGCTTCACTATATCCCACAGAATAAATCTGAGATAATGGATTTAATAATGGAATCTTTTGTCTCAATATGTAATTACAAAAATATTTTATAGGTAGATACCTAATTAACTCAAATACTTAAAAATATATCACGTATAGGTATTTAAGCAATTATGTTGTTGCTTAAGAAAAGATTTAGAAAAAATGTTAGCATACAAGTCTAAATGTTATAAATTCCAGATCAAATGTGCCCAAATTAGAAATGATAAGCAACAGTACAACAGGTCCAGGGACGCTAAACTTCAATGTTGGAATTCCTGTAAAAATTTATATCCTGAACGAAGAAGAAGTGCCTTCTTTAACGGCTTTGGGTTCTGATGTCATAATTATAAATCAAGAATTTAATTATAAGTAATAAATAAATATAAAATTATTATTTAATTATAAAACTGTTTAACCCGTCGCGTCGTGGCGCAGCAGGACAAGCCTGTGCTATTCCCCCTCGGGGGAGTGTTTTCATTACCTCGCTCTCGCAACAAGGCAAAGCGTGGCGTCCCGGAGCAATGCTTCAAGAATTCGACGGGAAATGAGGAACGGAATTGTCTTGGTGGTGACAATAGAGACTTAGGTTCCTTCTTTCTACCCTGCTATGATTGGGATAGAGCATGAAGCTAAAAAAAGGTATTTTAATATAGATTGGTCTTTTGGTTGAAAATTTCCATCGGAGCTTAGGGAATTTGGGTATCTCTATTTTCTCTTCAAGACTTAAAAATATCTTCACAAGTAGTAAAGCCTATATCATTCAACTTCAACATCTATCATTCAACATCTGAAATATATATTTTTTCATACACAAATATCTACATACAAGCTAAAAATGTTTTACTAAGAAATTTTTATTGTTATACCAGACGTTATTTCACAATAAGGAACATAGAGAACGACGCCGCCGCCCGTCTAATTTCTCCAGAGAAACGAAAGTGTCGATACATAGATGAAAACATATTGACTGTATACCCATATTACTCGTATACGGCCTGCACCGTACAGTGCAGGAAGGACGCCCAGATGAGTCACTGTAACTGCACAAACTTCTTCATGCCTAACACACCAGAAGAACACAAATGCAACATGAGTGGAATTATTTGTTTAAATAAAAATTTACTGCGGCTTTCCGTAAGTATCGTCTTAAAATATTTTTTATCTTTGGAACATTTTCTATTATTGTTGTTGATGATGTTGTCGATCGTTCTACTATGGGCTCACCCCTCTGTACAAGCAAAAGACCCCTCTTACACCCCTCTTTAAAAGCTTATACAGCAAAGCTAAACATATTATAAAATATTATATCACTAGAAAACAATAAAAGACGTTCTTCTTTTTTTAATATAAAGTTAAATGTAGGCATTAAAAGCACGTACGTTCTTCTTTTAATATAAAGTTAAATGTAGGCATTAAAAGCACGTTGGTCAAGAGCTAGTGGTCTGTATTGCGACTGTCTACCATCTTGTACGGAAGCAGAGATATCGGTAGTAAAGGATTTTAAAGAACCAAATACCCGAAAGTATTCTTCCATAGAGATAGGACTGTCGACACTGCCAAAAGAGATGTATAGGAGAAATGTTGTCAGAGGCGTGCTTGATTTAGTCGGTATGTCCAATTATTTTTCATACTTAATTTAAGTTTTATTTTTTGACATCAGTATTATTAATTATACTTGTAGTGTTAAATATATTACTTAGAGGATTACAACAATTTAAATGCCATAATGGCTGACCTCATGTTTGCTGAACTAGATGTGTTGCAGGTTTCTATTTCTATCGGTGTTTTCCGGTATAGTAACATACAAAGTGGCTTTGGGAGTGACAATGTTTCTAAACGAATAGTCTTTTAGAAAATAGCAAAATAAAACAGGATATTTTTGTTTGGGATTGAATGTAGAGAGTAATAATTCTGAATACCATATAAGTTTTCAATATTCTTCTCAATGGTATTATTACTTTTTAGTATCAACAGGAGGAACGGGCGGCTTATTTTTAGGAGCCAGTATTTTAAGCTTTGTGGAATTACTGTACATCTTACTGGTGAGACCATTTTGTGACGTTTATAAGCAACGCAACGATGATCCATGGCACAGGAAGTATGGAAACCGACCTGTACAGTTTAAACTTAAATAAAAATTAAATTACCCATTATATTCACAATGTGTGTATTATTTAATAAAAGCAATATCTATGTCACATTTAGACACATTTCGTATATTATTTATCCAAGCAGTACCGCTCTACAATTTCTTCAAATATCTGCAAAACTTTTATTTTATAAGATGCATTCGTCTCAATCATAGTTTTAATGAATGTCGCTTTATCTTTTGTAAGTATTTTCTGAAATTGTTCCGTATCACTAAACGTCTTCGTGGCTAGCTCATCGTCTATCCAAATTTGAGGCACTAAACAGGCACTCACTACCAAGCCCCACAACCTTTGTTCATTACAAGATTTCAAATAATCTTCCAGGGATAATATATTTTCTATAGTCACTCCCTTAATATTTAAAATATTCTTTAATTCATTATAATAATAATTTAGAAATTTATTCATATTTTCATCACGAAATTGTGGTTCCAAATTACAGTGCAGTAGAAGCATAACATCGCCTGCCAGCGGCTGACATTTTACAGCTTGAAAGTCAATGAACACGCAGTCAATTGGTACTAAATTGTTTGTACTATCTTTATTATATTTGAACAATATATTATTGTTCCACAGATCACGATGGCATATTACATTTCGATATTTAGATGAAAAAGTACTGAGATTTAATGCTTTTTCCCAAACACTTTTCCAACGGTTTTCTATTATTGATATAACATATTTATTATTTTTGTACTTTGAAAATGTTTTGACTGCCTCTAGGGCACCTACCATACACTGTGTATACCATGTATTAGACATCTGGTACCCTGCACTATCAAGATGGTCAACATATTCTTCATTTATATGATAAGCTCGACCAAGTTGTTTAGTTCTTATTTCTTCATATATAATAGAAGACGCATGAAATGCGGCCAATGTTTGCAGAGCAAAGACTGTATGATTTTCATCAAATGTTTGAAATTTGTTCTTCATAGTATATTGAAGAGCATTTAAATCTTCAAAAACCATAGTGTCGTTAAATGACTCTACTAAATTAGCACTCCAAGATCTAATACCTAAAATATTCAAATATTTAAAAAAAAAAACTATGAATTAATAGATATAAAAGTAAATTCGTTTTACTTATATAAAATACAGCAACATTAGGTACCTGGTATTTTCAGTTTTTTTGTAATGGTTGTATAAAAAAGAACTTCCTTTTCAAACAATTTCATTTCATGTACCATATTAGCCTTCGCTTTGTTCGACCTAGACACAGCCTTTATGAAATAATGGAGAGTTTTGATTTCATTGTCACTTGTAATCAATTCAATCTTAAGCTTCCAATATTCGGCCATAAATCCAAGCATTTTATCACTGGCGCTATAAATAACACATTTTTTTACACAAATATTTTCAGCATAACCATTACGTTTCAAAATCTGTTTAACGTCATTTTCTTTTAGAATATCATTTGTGTTAAGCTTTAAATCATATTCGTAATTCATTTTGACTAAATAAAACTATGTAATGAACATGACGACAAATTTATCTATGTTGGAAATGTAGCCACTACAATTTTAATATTTACTTTTACCTTCTATTATGTTTAAATTATGATATATTGATAACACTAATTACTTTTGTATTACCTAGGTACATTATCTAAGTGTTTATATAATACTAGTTCCCACCTGCCACTTCAAAAACGAAGTTATTACCAAACGCTGTCATTGAATTTTATACTTAAGTATATATATAAGTAAGTATAAGTATATAGTAGCAGAAAAAAAGAAAAAAGTATAATGGGCGGAGTGTCTTAACACTAAGTTTCCTGTTTCCACCTGTCTACCATGCTATATGCGGAATACAGCGTGAAGCTAAAAAAATCCTATTAATAGGAGTAATTTATTTAAGTCACTTACACACTAGCACTAAACAGTGTGTGGTGAAACACTATTAATAAAGAAAGAATGATGAAAATGTGTCGTTAGAAAAAAAATATTTAATTAATTTTTCTTCTACATAAAAACTTTATATGGATGTTTTTATAATTTATATAGCAATGTAAGACCGACACCTTCGTGAATGAGGAGACGCTATCGTAATGTCGTAAGCTCTTCAAATATTTTTTGTAGATCTTTATAACAAATGTAGCGGGAAAGCAGGTGCCAATGTTTTTAATATTATAAAGTTTTCTTATATTTTATATAACAAAACCGAATAATATATACTAAAGAAGTGCACTACTCTTATCTAGATAACTAGCATTGTGTTATGTAGTGCCAAGCTTAAATACGTATTAGTCATTTATCGATGCCATCAATCGTCAGCGGATACACGAACTTTTCTACGATCTCATCAAAAAGCTCCAGAACTCGTTGGCGATAGTTTTCATTTTCTCCTGCTAAATCAATAAATTCTTGGCTGCGTGTCACATAAAACAACCTCTCACATGTTTCAGGATCAGCAAACATTTCTTTTCTTTTTTTGTCAGTTAATACAATTGGCAGAATTAGAGCTGCTTGCGTCATGCCGAACACAAGACTTTCTTCATATGAGGCTATAATACTTTCTTTGTCCATTATAGAGCATACATTTATATTTTCCAATTCTAATTCCTCTTTTACAATATTAAAATAATAATTAATTATACTGTCCATGTAAGCAACTCGGTATTCTTTCGTCGTGTTGATATATATGAGTGTCGACAAGTCGAGCATAGGGGAGCAATACATTACCGTTTGAAAATCCACGAGCAGGGCATGGGTGTGACCATCGTCCAGTTTTTTTAGAAAAACGTTGTTTGCCCAAACGTCTCGGTGTATAATTGTGTTTCTGTATTTTGCACTGGGTTTCATAAGCTCAAAAGCTTTGTCGAAAAGAATCGGTATTTCATTCTCTATTTTTCCCATAACATTGGAGTTGGACTTATATTGCGAAAACATTTTTAGGACATCAATAACTGCTCTCATACCCGTTTTTCGCCATGGCATATTTTTTGACGGTTCACTGAGATATTCACTGTAAGTTTCCCAAATCCTATATGGCCGTTTTATTATTTTAGTCTGACATTCTTCGAAAATGTATGATTGGGCATGAAATCTTGCAACTGCTGCTACTGTAGCTAATATTTCATCATGTTTGAAAGTATATAGGTGACATGGCATTGTATAACCCATGATTCTAACATCCTCGAAAACAAACGCATCTTCCCTGGCATATAAACATTTTGGACGAAAAGTTCTATTTTCTGAAACAAAATATTAAAAAGTATATAAATTGTGGTTTGATGTT
This sequence comes from Heliconius besckei, assembly GCA_018249835.1. Taxonomy (NCBI): domain Eukaryota; kingdom Metazoa; phylum Arthropoda; class Insecta; order Lepidoptera; family Nymphalidae; genus Heliconius; species Heliconius besckei. The sequence goes on along the minus strand of DWNA01000091.1, from coordinate 22,955 downwards.
TTTAAATAACTAATATCTAAACACTTTTTATACATACCTTTGTCTTCTTTAAAATTTTTAAATAATTTCTCTAACATCACATATTCTTTTTGAAAAAAGTTAGTTTCCCTCAATCTATTTGCCTTTAGTTCGTCACGATGTGGTATACACTTAACGAAAAATGTCTTCTCAATTATGATGCCTTCTAATTCAAAACATATTTTTAAGCTTAAATGTTCTCCAAGGAAACCTATCAAAGTTTCTGAATAGTCTTCCACAGTCCATTGCAGCTTACTTATCGAGGAAATGCCAAGTTGCTCTATAATATGCTTAATTTCTTTTTCGTTAAATAGTTCCATGTTGCATTAGCTTTCTTGCTCGCTTAGAATAATTTAAAATATAATTATATATTTAAAATATAACATCTCTTAAATAAGGTAGAAATGATCTTTAGTGTGTATCACAGTCTTTGTCACTGATTTCACTTACACTTACTTTTGCTTACAATTTTATACCAAAGTACATTGGAATGTTACCGACTGAATAGAATATCAGAAAAGAAACAAAATTACATTATGTTAAGAAGATTTCAATTAGCAAACGTTTTCACTCTTGAACGTTTTATAGGAAATGCAGTATGTTTGTTTACTAAACATAACTGTTATCTTTTATATATGGACCGTTTATTTTGAAAGTGGTGTAAATCCATTTTTGAGAAAAAACGAGTTATCACGTAAATCATGCTTAATTTAATGTATTTTTTTTATTTATAACTAGTCCATGTTTAATTTCTCAAAAAAATCCCATGTTTTGTACAACTTAAAATCGGTCGGTAAATGAAATTGCATAATCATCGATTATGAAAGTGGTGTAAGTCCAATTGACAGAGGTAGGTGGCATAGAAGATGGATGCGTGTTTTGTTATTTTTCATTCATTTTATACTAGCTATGTCCCGCGGCTTCATCCGCGGACGATTTACATTGTTTCCCCTCCGTGTTTCCACTACTCGTAAGTTAAAAGATAGATATTATAAAATTAGAATGTATTAGAAAAGACGTCATACGACAAGGGCAAAGATACGGAGTCTGCTCAGTAACAGCAAAAACAACAGTAGCGCCATCTTTTTGCAGAAAAATCCACAATCTTATTACGTTTTTCCTAATTATATTATTTAGGAGTTGAATTTTTAAATAAAACGTAGCCTAGACCTATTACGTACGAAAAATATAAAGACATGAAGCAGCTACTACCCTATATACCTCCAGTGTATCATGCGTATTTTGAAACTACACTACATGCAGAGAATAACTAAATTCTTGTAATCAGTATCTAGTATTGACAATGTAATTGCCGTCTAAAATAAAATATTATGTGTTGTTATGCATATTTGTAAACAAAATTATATTAAAATGAAGTATATTTTAAGCGATATTTGATTTTTCAAAATAGAAATTAAACGATTTTTACAAGTGTCTAATTTTGAAAGTGGTGTATGTCCATTACAGCACATAAATATGTGTTATAGTAGTCTAATTAGCCAAAAACAAATTTATATAAACAAATTAATGTTGATAAAGCAATAGAAATAATGCCAGACTTCATACGATTTGCCTTTATTTTTAAATCAACAAATATGCTAACCTTTAATTTTCTCGAAACAAAAGAAAATGGACTTACACCACTCTCAAAATAAACGGTCCATATAACTGCTAACTTTATCATTTTACGTAAGTAGGTACTTACATTGAATTGAGTGCAATAATCATTCTATATTAGACTATTTAATTCAATAACTTTGTCTGAATTCTATTTTTGTATGTACATTTATATTATTACATATATGAAAAATAGTAGTCAATGCTCTAACAATTGTAAGAAGAGAAAGAAACAGTTAGACTAATTTATTAAAGTGGAAATATTGCTACTTGCGTTATTTATTCATTAATAAAATAATTTATGAAATTCAATATATAAGAGCCGGATATTTTTAGGCTATTATAATAAGCGAAATCTAGATGTCACGTAATACATTTTTGAAAATTAATTTAAAAAAAAAACAGTGCATGGCATGACAAGTTTTTTGACCTATAACATCTTCGTAAGTGAAGCCTTGTTAACTTTTTATTTTCATTACAATAAAAAAAAAATTCTTAACAATAAGCTGCTTATTCTTTTTTGACATTTATCCTATTTTAAATAAGAAAATATTTATTTAATTACTACTTAAATTATTTCAACTTTATTATTTCGACTTCTGTTAAATTAACAAAAAACATTCTTAAAACTAGATTGCAAGACTAGACCAACGAACGTAATTGCATATATTTACGTATAAAAAATAATATGGAAAATACAAATAAAATTTCGTTTATTATATTCTTGCGTTTATTATATTCAAATATTGAATACAGAAGATGTTATATTTACATCTAAAAATGGTTCTTTTAAAATTTTCTTAAGTCTCTTTTCCTTGATGTTTTCATAATTAGGTGTCCACAACTGAACTGGTTTCTGCGTACTCGTTGTTTTAACTTCTAAACTTTCATCGTCACTGCTCTGAGGGTCAACTTCCATAATGTTTTCTTCTTCTTGGTTTTCTTCTTCAGTTTCTTCGTAACCAGATATATGTTGTAAGAACAAGGGACACAAGAGGCTTACGGGTGGTAGCATGTGTGGAGCTCCAGACATAAACTGAAAAACACAAAATAATAATTAGACGACTTTGAGAAAAAAATATTGCCGAGGTTATCAATAACCTGACAAAAAAATACTTTAAAGTGACACTTAATAATAATAACATTTTTAAAGAAAAAAATAAAATCAAACTTAAAGAATATACACAAAAAATAGTACCTACTTAAGTACCTAGTAAGTAGGACAAAAGTATTTATATCCGAATATGAAATTATTATTAGTATTTATGTCACAATTTACATGACAAAATGGTATATCAGATGGCAAGATTCATTTAAACAATAGCATTTTTTTAAAATAATTAATTTAATATTCTTATTGTCTTTTGATTTTATTATGCTTTTATAATACCTATATTAATGCCGCACTATTATACTATATCATAATATGATTATGGTATTAATTAACGCGGTACGAGTACCGCGGTTATCGTTTACAACTCGTTCTACGTACATACATTTATCAAAAAAATCATACAAAATCTAACCATCGATGACGTAAAAGACCGTGCAAAGTGGTTGAGTAGGAAGGCAGACCCTGGTAATAGCCGGGATTAATGCCAGGAAGAAGAAGAAGAAAAATCATACTAAATGCCATTTTTACAAATTAGAACTGACACTCAATGGTCGTCTTGCTATTCTTCAATTAATTTATTCATTTTCATTTATCCAGTATACTGGAGATCTTGTGGACCTTTTCTCTCACTATAGTGAGATTTATAATATAGAGTAGAAGCGTCTGCGCTCCTTTCACAGAAGCAGCATATAGGGATAAATATTTCAAACCCATGCCAAAAAAAATAATTAAGGTACCTACATCAACAGTTTAGACGAAGGATTTTTTTTCATTTTACTATTTATCCATACTGTTTTACATTCAACGCAGTTCCGAATAGATACCAATAACGTAGACACTTACTACTACAAAAATACTACTAAAAGTCAAATAACTTTGAACTTAGCCGCCAATACCTACAACTCGATTTCGCGAATGAGGTATGTGTGGTGGTGTCCCTTTGATAGGTTTATGTGTATGTTTTATTTTACAACGATAATTGAATTATTTATTTTGTTTCAAAAAAAAAAACTTTTTCATTTTTGAGAAAAAATCATCTTTTTAATTCTATTAGGCTTTTATAGAGTAGTTAAAACTGTGGTTTCATATAAAGGCGGTGCTGACAAAACCACAGACATATATATTATATTATAATATAAATTTTGTCGCAATTTATTATTTTATTAATTTATTATTTAAAGGGTCAAACAGTAGAATCTTTGTAAAACTGCACAGGCTTCTAATGAACTATTTTTACTTACTAATTGTTTTTACTTTTTTTTTGTCACACATCACTTTAGTAAAAGCGACACATAATTAGTTACAGATATATAACTGTACAGCTGCCTACGGATACTGCAAGTCTAATAGAGATACATATATATATTTCTTCTTTAACCATTTTTTGCGTTCAAATTGATAATTCTCAACGTTTAAAGCAAAATATAATGTAATTACCTGAACTATAGCATTGTTTCCAAGTGCATCTTTGTTTAAAGCAAACACATCTGCCGCAGAATTTGAGCGAACATCGTAAAGCTGTTGTTCCGCTATAAGAGCACTAAATTTAGATGCGGGTACTTTTCTTTTCGATATTACTTCAAGATGGCTGTCATTAGATTTTTCCGGTTCGAGGCAATAGATTTCCTGGTGACAGAATACAACATGATATAAAAATCTTTATAAAAATATATCCGAGGACCAAATTATAAAGATCTACGGAAAATTGGACATATTAAGGTGCAAATAAATCTGAGTATCGGAAAATAATAAGTAATTTAAAAAAAATGAAAATTTAATATGAAATAAACAATGTAGTGGTATATATAATAAATATAAAAAATATAATGTAAAGTAATTTACTACGCAATACAATATAATCAGTGCTGATCTTAGATAAGAAAATTAAAACAGTTAAAATAATAAAAGACTGGCCATAATTTTAAGTTTATCAAAGACTGGTTTAAATCACGCAAAATCCATATATTTATGTGTGTCATATTTCTTAACTCACAGCATTATTCCTCATCATATAAAGCCGCACGTCGTCTCCCGAGGAGGCACCAAAAGTACATTTCTTAAATATACCATCTTCTGGGTTTAATATTTTCTTCTGGACCAATATAGGCGTAGAATTGTGTGGAGTAAATACAAATACTGAAAAAAAGACATTTATATGTTTTTTGCTTTGCCTACCTTGCTATATATGCGCAAAACAGCGTGATTCTATAAAAGGTATTAAGTATTTTATTACCGTCATTATTCGTAGTGATCATCGCCATTTTGTTCGAGAACGGATCAGATACTAGACACGTTGCTTCTATTTGTACCATCCACTTTACAGTCAATGAGAGAAGGCTCCAGACGGCAACACAGTTTTTAGTTGTACAAACCAGCTGTCAGGAAATAATTTTTTATTTTTTTTATCTACACTGTATCTTGCATATAGCTTTTATGTAAATGTTATTTCGTTGGGTCTCGAAAAAATAAAATAAAATAAAACTTACATAATGAGCAGCATCATTATTTCCAAAACGTACATATTCACCCTTAGGCCGTAAAGCGGGATGAGAGAGGGTAGTACGTAAGTTACACAAATGACTGTCCCACAGTGTCAATTTAACACCAAACCACGCGGCAATCAGTGAGCCATCTTGGGATATTGCTACTCCACCAATTAAATTATCATTCTCTTCTTTCACTTTAGGTTTCTTATGTATATTAAATATCTCAACCATGATATCCTTTTTCCTCCCAGCCAACTTCATGTACGGCAAATTCTCTATTTCACCAGATTGTAAACATTCACTACACTTGAATTTATTTAGTGTTCGATCAGACAAAATACTGGCAACACCTGATGAATAGTAACAAGCTGTCAGGCAATGCCAGTAAATCCTTTTTCCACCTTTTTGGGAAACATCTCTTTTCCATACTCTAAATTTTTGGTCAGCGCCAGATGACACGCAAAACTGACCCTTATCGTTCAGTGCTAAAGCCGCAACTTTGCATCCGCCGTGGGATAAATTGACACAAGTGTTTAATTTAAAACGTGTGGTCACATTATTTTGTAGGGCCCAAAATTTGAGTTTTTCTTCTGGATAATTTATTTTGTCATATCTGTATTCCGACGTGACGAGCCAAGTGCCGTTGGCGTTGGCCGCAGCGCAGGTGACTTCAGTCTCCCGGGGAAACATGTTTTGTCTCTCTGCTGGTATGCTATTCATGCGTGTTATGTCAATCTGTGAAATGTTTGAGTTAATTGAAAAGATTATTTCTAATAATAAAAAATATTTAATACAATTGAATTTTTATTTAACTTTACTCTTTTGTCTTGCATATAGCAGGGGAGGTAGAGAGGACCTATTGTTAAATTACTCTATACTCGGCTCTCCGTGCAACCTCGATTAATTGCATACGGATTGGCGGAACTCAAACCAACATATCTAATAATTAATATAATTTGCATAAAAAAGAGGACTTACATTATAAAGCACTTTATCAGTGGTCGTCGAATACAATTGTAGGTGACCAGTTCTGCCGGGCATGAGTAATGCGGAGAGTGGCTTATGATATACTAGAGGGGTACTGAGTGCCCGCGTCATAGGAGACAAACCACCACATTCAAGTATAGTTGTTGTTACATGCATTTGTGCATTTGCTATAATTACACCTGTGATATAATTATAACATGATTAGTTTTTCATCATCAGTGGCCATTGTAGTGCAGCTGTACAATATATGACTATTAACACGAAGATTGGAAGTTCAATTCCTAGTTGGAGAAATAAATTGTTTTCATTTTCTCACTCTGGTAAAAAGACAAATCGCGTCAGCGAATTCCGTCACTTAACACACAATATCTTTCAATTGTGTGGGGAGACGGGTAATTGGTAATATAGACCTTGGAACTGCTAATATAGACCAATAGAAAATGTGAAGAAATATACATTATAATTATAAATAAGTAACTTACTGTTATTAGATAGAGTTGCAGCTATATGAGTACTATTAGCAGTAACAAATCGGACCATGCCGGGTAAACGAGGTATGAAAGCTTTCTCATTATGTTTATGAGCTAAATCACCTAGAGTCCATTTTACCAATACTTTCTCCATTCCACCAGAAATAATGTAGCTTCCTGTAATAAATATACACCAATATTAAAAAAATCTATCACTTTAAGATAATAGCAAAGATTTTTCTTTTTCTTTACTCTGTACACTATGGTGTTTGGTAAAATGTTTTTTTATAAGATTTTAATAGTATTAAGAATGAAGTAACAAGAAATATTACCTTGAAAAGAAAAACATACAGCCATGGGAGGCAAAAAATGCCAATGCAAAACTTCCCTAGCAACACTTCTGTAGTCATATAAGTTTCCTTTTACAATAGTAACTCTGCCAAGTGTATCAGTAATGGCTATAGCATTGTCTCTATGATGAGCATCTACTGCTAATATCCGGAAATCAGTATGATTCTTGAGCCTATAATATAAATAAATATTTTTTAGTTAAATATTCCTATTTTGAACAAAAATAGTACAAAAAATAGAAACAAAATATGGTAAACTTTATTAATATTATATTTATTTCACACAAAAACATCACTATTTTGATGTTATATAGAAAATAAAGACAAAAATGTATGCAAAAGTAAGTAAGTTTAAAATTTTACATAATATTGTTTATATTGTTCCATTTAAAGTTATAAAAAACATTAGAGGAGTATATTTTTGAATTTTATTTTCCGAATAAATAATAAGTTTTCTTAAAATTCATAAATTGTAAGAAAACTCTCTTTATATACATACATTAATTTAGCATTTAATTAATATTACAATACTTACTGCATTTTTAAATGTGGCTTATATAGATTTTGAACAAAAAGCATCATACTGCCATTTATGATGGCTGCAAACCTATCTCCATTACACCAACCCAGAGAAACACACAAAATATTAAAATATTTAATTTTTAAATCACTATATTCATATAACATGCTTCCATTTTTTACAGAATATGTCCCAAAATGAAGATCATTGGTCTTTTTGTCATGAGCAGTAATAAAACATTCATTGCTGTCAACTAAATTAAAGGTTAAAACTTTCATAGCTTCTGGTATCTGAAGTTTCTGCAAAACAAGTAAATTGAAATATATATATATTAACAGTTCTCAAGAAATATACTTACATCTGCAAAATTTAAACATAATAAAACAAATATTTACTGTTTCCCTTAAAATAGCTCCATGTTCCCAGGTCCATGTTATAACGTAGCCAGTATCAGAACAACCACACAAATTATAATTCTCATCATCCGGAAATTGTATAGCAATAAGCTCATTTGTAGATACATTTGTTTCAAGAGTACGAACACAATCTCCTGTTTGAATATTATATACTCGAACTAAATTCTCTACTATTATTACAACAGATCTGTAAAAAAAGCATAATTAATTAGATAAACAAACACGTGAATGTACAATATTTTGTTTCCAAAAAATAAATATACACACTCTCCATCCGGTGAAAATATAGGTCTACGGTCAATTATACTGCGTCCAGCCTTCCGTGTAAAAATATATTTGGCTGGTAATTTTTCTTTATTGGAAGTTCTTACAACCATTTTTGTACTTTTTCAAAATTTTAAACAATAAAAATTAAGCAACACATGAGATAACCTCAACAAAACATATTTTGAATCAATCATCTGTCAATGTCAAGCAATTGAGTGAGTGAATGTGTTCTGTGATGTCAAGTTAACTGTTGATATTGTCAACAGTTAGGGATTTTTTTTAGTTATATACATTGCTTGATTTGTATAAAGCATTTGATATGATATACAAAGGTAGCTTAAATATATATGTTTAAGTAAAGTCCATAATAGTAATTTATAATTAATATTAAAAGTAATAATTCGTAAATATCACCGATTATTAAAAGTAATAACCGGTTATATTTGCTAATTATAGATGGTAAACTTTGGGTTTCATTTGAATTTATTAAATAATTGCTATTACTTTGTTGAAAAAAAATTATTTAAGGGCGAATATTTGGTACCGTAATAATACCGTTACGTTGTACGGTACGGTACTGTTACTATACTTTAAATTCTATTTATATATGAATAACAGATTATACATTTGGTAACACTGTTCTTATGTCAAATCTCCCCCTCCCTCTTCATATTGTGAATGTGAATATGGTGATCCAAATGTAATGGTTAATCACATGTACTTTTCGTAAGATTTTCCAAAGTAGTGTAGAAGAAATTTACGACCATTATTTACTCTATTATTATAATTAGCCAAAAAAATGGCAAGTGAAGCAGGTGAAGCGCAGTTACAAGTTCGTTTTATAACGAAGCAGGAGCAGTATGTTGATATGTTTAGTAAATTACTTTTGCCGGTGGCGTGGTAGCTTACTATTAAACTTATTTTAATATTTCTTTCCTAGGTATGCTGTTCCCGATAGCCCGTACGCTATTCAAAGTAATGTACAACCTTTGGAGCTTAACACTCTTTTAAACGCATTATTAAAGGAAGCCGCAACATCCATTGAAAAGAGTGTTGAATTTGATTTTTTAATATGCGGGGAATTGCTTTGTACATCTATAGCAGAGCATTTGCAAGACAAAGGTATTTCAACAGAAGACACACTAGAAATAGAGTATCTTGAAAGATTTCCAGCACCAAGCCCACAAGACTGTTTAATGCACGATGATTGGGTTTCGGCTGTCCACACACATGGCAATTGGTAATAATTTTAACATGGTGCAATATATTTATTTTTAATCATTTTGCTAACGAAATAGTCTATATTCTATATATATATATAATTTCAAATTTCTATATATATATATATATATATATATATAAATTTGAAATTAGACTTAAAAATATTTCATTGAACATTTTTCGTGGATTATTAGAAATCACCCCTAAGGGTCCATATAAGCAGGTGCAGCTGCGTACCACCACTAGTACTATATAAATTATAAGAGAATGTTACTCATTTATAATAAATAAATTTTCACTTTTTATAATTCTAGGATCCTTTCAGGAAGCTATGATAACAGTATACATATATGGAATACAAAAGGACAACATAAATTGGCTATTCCAGGTCATACATCACCAGTAAAGGCTGTTTCATGGGTATCATTTAGTGGAGATAAAGCTGTTTTTGCAAGGTTTTACATATATTTTACTTTATTATATAACCAAGATGAATATCAAGACTGACTGACCACTTTGTCTCACACATAGTAGAGCAGGCATAGAGAACCTATTGTTAAGACACTCCATCCCCCATGCACTACCCAATTTTCTAATTATTGCATATTGACAGGCTGAATTTAATCCCTTGCTGGTAAATGTAAATAATTCAGGAGCAATGGAAAAATGTTATAGCTAATATATTTTACAGTGGTTCTCATGATCAATCAGCTATGTTATGGGTGTGGAATGTTTCTGGAAACTCTGTAGATTGTGTAGTGACCTGCCGTGGGCATGATAAAGGAGTTGAGTGCCTATCAGTATCTGCAGATGCAAAACATTTAGCCACAGGAAGCTGGGATAATAATATATGTCTATGGAGTACAAGTGAGTTTTCCTTGAAAATAATACTTTAAACCTTAAATTATAACTTTTTCATTAAGATATTTAGGCCATTGGGGGACTAAGACTAATAAGTATTTTAATACGTAAAGTAAGTAAATAATATAATTTTCAAGGATTACCTTGATTACACTGTTAATAAAAAAATGCATATTATTTTAAAGGTCTCTCAGATGAAGATAATGTGCCAGCAAAAAAGAAACAGAAACCAGAACAGGGTAGTGTTAGGGTAAGTTATCATATTTTCGTATTAAAGTATTATATTGCAAATTTTCATTTCATAAATTTTTTTATGTATAAAAATCCTTAATCCTAATATTATTAGTGTATTTTCTCATATAGGAACCTACAAGTACACTAAAAGGTCACCGTGAAGCGGTATCGGGAGTGCAGTGGATGGATTTCAATACAGTTGTATCAAGTGGGTGGGATCATTTACTTAAAATTTGGGACTGTGAATTAGGAGGAATCAAACAAGAAATTGCAGGTATATTTTTGTTTATTTATTTATTAGTTAATAAATACATCAAAAATGTGTGTATAAAAAAGAGTTTACACTGTATTCCTCTTATAGCAAGGTGGGCATAGGGAAGCCAAGAAACTCTCAGTCCTTGCTTTCTGCCCAACTTTCGAGATATTGTATAGTTTTGTGCCGGAACTCTACTCTGCACTTTTTCTTCTGACAAGAGTGTCTTTAGAGTGTCTTAAATAAAATTTTATGCTATGTTATTTTTAGGTAACAAAGCTTTCTTCGATGTGGACTGGTCACCACTTAATAACAGTCTTATAACAGCCTCTGCAGATAGGCACGTCCGCCTCTACGATCCCAGATCAACAGGTAAAGTATACTAACACAATTTATATATTATTATTTTTTTAAATTTATCAAATAGACTACTAAGTATGAAATCTTTTATTTTCTTACTGTTTTTAAGCATCATGTTGTATCCCACATAATTAACAGAGTAGGCAGAAGGATGCGTGTTAAGACACTCAGTTAAGACTTCCCATCTAATTTAAACTCAGACTGCATGTTAAATGGACAAGTTTAACGACGCACGTCTTGTTACCATAGCAAGGAAATGAAAGTTATTTAAATATAATCTTTCCTTATAATGATTATCATATTAATATATTTTAAAAAGGTTTTTACTTAAAGTTTTTGTGTACACTTATTTGTATTTGTGTAGATATCGAAACAATATATTTATATAGATATATTTTCGTTCTGGTAATAATATAAAACCCAGTGTTCTTCCAATCAACACACAATGTCTCGAAAATTGAGTTATACATGGGAAATGGTAATTTAACATTTAATTTATGCAATTTTTAGATAGCATCGTAAAAACAACATATACTTCGCATACTGGTTGGGTTCAATCGGTCTGTTGGTCGAAAACAAAAGATACATTATTCTTATCTGCTGGATACGACGGATTTGTTAAACTATGGGAAACAAGAAGGTATTTATTACTTATATCTAGTGTTGATTGCTAGATTGTAATGTTTACTTCCAAATTAATAAACAAATCTTAAAAATAAGAAATTCATTTATATATATTTAGTTGAAAAAAATATTCAACACCTAAAGCTTCAATTAATTTTACTTAAACTTTAAAATATGTCTTTTTATTATTATTCCATAGTCATAATTGGATTTATGATATATTGTTTTCATTACCCTAATGTGGTCGACAAAGCGCGGGGATGATTTCCGACATTTATCACAGTGAACTTAATCAAAAAGCTTTATTTTACTAATTTGCAAAATAGAAAATATACCTATATTTAATACAAATTTGCATATCAATAACCTTAAATGCATTTTTTCTTTTCAGTCCAAAAACTCCTCTATATGATTTAAGTGGGCACGAAGACAAAGTGTTGTGTTGTGACTGGTCCAACCCCACATTCTTGGTAACTGGCTCGTGCGACAACACTTTGAGGATATTCAAATCAAAACATGCCACCGGGTCATCTTGAACATCATATTATTTATACAGTAGGATCAGCGAGTCGCGTGTTGTTGGTAAGAAAATAACCAAAAGTAAGAAAAACAGCGGCTACGACTTGTCGATCGTACTTTACATATCTGCTCTACAAAAAAATTTCGTTAATAGGAAAACCATTAATTGTGTATTTGAATTTCAGTAATTGTCATTATATACTATTGACTAATTTTTGTTTCTGAAAATAAGATTTGTCCTTCAAAAAATTTAAATTTATTATTGCATTTATTTAAAACATATGAATTAGATAAATGAATGGTTGGTTACTTTTATGTGGAAATGATTACGTAGTTAATTATTTTATATGTCTTTTTGAATGAAGTTGATTTGTAAGTAATGCACTCTAATTAAAACTGGATGTATAAAGAACAATGTACCTAATATGTAGATAATTTTGTTAGCATTTTTGCAATATTTGTGGCATATTTACATTTGTCTATAGATATTATGTAAGCAGTTTCAAGCAATAAATCTACTATTTGAATAAAATTGTTTCTATTAAATTGTTTCGTTTTTTTTTCCTTTAGAACAAATATTTTATTTTATGATACATCTGAAAAAAAAACATGAAGGGATAGGGGACACAAAAATGACACACAAGTGTTTGGTTTTGCTTGTTTTATTTCAATCATTTGCTCTTACAAAATATGTTCAATGCAAAGGAACATGAGTCGTCACAATAAAACATGCTTCTTAGTACCATTTTGTTTTAATTTATATATTATTTAGTCTCCATTCAGCATAACTATAAATAACGCGGGTCACGTAAAATGCTCATAGCACAATATAGAAACTTGCAAACACTTAGTAACAAAATAGATAGATAACTTTCTGCGTTTTCTCTGCGAGAAATGCTTTTACACTATTATCATAGTTATGCCAAACCTCACACCATAACACAACGAAGCAACATGTCCCTTAAAAATATTCTTTCTTACCAACAATTTCATCTTTTTTTTTACATTTTGTGAAGTTTTATTTTTTTGCATTTCGTATTCCTAGGCTACCTACCTAAATTTTTATCTAAGCTATTCTACTATCTAGACTAGTCTGCCGGGTAGAACACCACGCTATATTAATACACATTGGACAAATACGTTCGTATCGACACTTCCCACTGATTTTTTTCATTTAGTTTTCTTTCTTTACACTTAGTCAACTACATAACAAAAGAGGTGAAAGCAAACTTGTTCAACTGAAACTTATCTCGAAATCGTGTTCACTAAGGTTCTTAGCTCTCTTACGCTAAGGGGGGGCCGGGGGGGAGGGGGAGGCGCGCGCGGGCGGCGACCTCAGTCCATTCAAATTAAATTATTTAATAAACTAACAAAGGAAACTACCCTAGAGCCGCCGGGTTCGCGCGCACCTTACCCTCGCCCCCGAATATGCTATGTCTATTCTATCTATCTTAGCGTCAAAACATTTTTTTTGCTATTCTAACCTATCTATACTTAAACCTAAGCTCTAAGCTAGCCCGCAATTCATCACCGCTCCATCACCGGTTCACCTTTGCAAAACGAGTCAACATTCACTTACAATCTAAATGACTTATTTAAAAAAAAACATTCACTTAACACTTCTAACCATCGACATGATTTACTTCAGTTGTATCGCAGTTTTGGTATTTAGGAATATTTAGCTCCTGAATTAATTTTTGTGCTTATAGTTTGAGTAGCTCTCACTATACAATATAACAAATCGCCACCGATAATCTCATTGTAACGTCACTTACTCTGTGTGTCTAACACATGTCAACATCGAAGTGAATGTAACTAGGAACATCTACGGTTTACCTCCAGTATTCAAATATTACATCGTGTGTGAAAAATGCAACGATTAGACAGCCACATTATCTCCTGCCAGTCGTTATTACAAAATAGTTAAACCACAGTTAATACTATCCCTAGATATATGAATACGGTGAGTCATCTTATTACCTGTAAAAATATCGTAAAGCACATGCAACTGCTATATTGTATCGTTATTTGTTCATTATTTAAACGAAGCTGAAGGCACTACCACCAAACGAACGTTATTGCTTACGTGGAAGGAAAGCATTAGAAAAATAAATGACAATCAACACTACAATGCTTTTGACGGTGTCAACTACACTACGAACCTACGACGACTGGTCACTTAAACTCTGACAGCATTATCCTATTATATTTGGGGAATATTCATCTGTAATTTGAAATTAAACAAATATAAATTTTATTAAAAATGGACACTGATATGGATGGGAATAATTTATAGTCTTTTACGACTAAAATAATAAGGACAAAGGAAGGACCGGGCTCGAAAGTAGTAAAATTATTTATACATTGAATCTGTTCGTAAATGCAAAGCGGAAACACCTATCGGAAGACTGCTTTCACAGGAAGCCACTGTGTAGGTACTTCGAACTCTAAAAGATCGAATTACTTATCTTAGTACATTGCGACATTATTAAGACGTAGTATATCGCACTTCGTGTTTTTTCAAAATTTTACAAGAATCAAAAAAGGCGGTATTAGTCAGTTCAAAATATTTGGCTTGATCAGAAATTATACAAGTACAAAACTGATCTACGGAGTTACTATATGTCAGTGCAAAATTTAAATGTAAAAAATCTCACTGTCATTACCCTTGTAACGAGAGTTATTTTTTTAATCTCAGCATTACCATCTACAATTTGTAATCTACGTTTTGGAACAAGTTCAATTATATTGCCAACAATAACAGAGAAGTGCTGTTGTCCTCGACAATGTTTTTATTGAATTCATGTTTCGGTGCATCAACAAAAGAAATATTTATATGATGAAGTTTACGGAATCTATCACTTTGTATCTAAAGCACGAACTCTATCAAGAACTCAACAAATAACAAATCTACAAATTCGTTTAAAGTCTACGTCGTTCATTCAAAACCTGTCGCGTCATCTAAGTCAGTTCCTGTATTGATTTATTATTATTATAAGCCGGTCTACAGGTTTTGAATAAAGAAGTCATCTTAATCGTCAGATAAAATACAGTTAATATATCAAACATTTAGCTAGTCTTCAGTCCCTGGGTTGTATAAATATTTCCCTACTTCTTACTCGATTTTAATGATTTGTATACTTTGGTTCTGATGAAACTCGACGTGCCAAAATAGAATTAAACAGTTGCGATATAGTAGGCTTTACTCGTGTACCCATCAACAATGTATATACATGTATACATATCCATGTATAATTTATATATATTCAATATAAAAATATCAAATTTTATATAAAGTCATAAAGTCTACGTGATGGTACAAAATGTTCTCATTTACACCAAAACGGCGTTCATACGTGGATTTCGAATCCTTTACAATTCATAATGTGGAAATCAATCGTGGAATTTTTATTTGATGTTTTCTAGTGGAATGTGCCGAGTTGCCGACCGCCTAAAAATAACTACGCTTCATTCAGTACATGATTCTCAAAAAAGGATCACTTCATTATTCACGTATTTCGAACATGAGTTTCAACGTACAAAAATTTGTATAGACTCGTAAAATGTATAAATAGACTTTACATACAACTGCTTATTGCTAATGTTGCCATATCAGCACTGCGCCACCACTGTCCACCCGCTCTCACCGCCGGTACTGTCGTGAAACGCTCAACGAAATATGGATCGAGAAATAACTATCTGGAGGTTTTGGTATACATAAATTCAGTCTGAAGTTGGGTTTGGCAACGACGTTTTTACTATTATGTATTGTAATTAAATAAAAATCGTCTATAGGAAAATATACATTTAAGCTCCATTTTCAATAAAACGTGTACAATGATGACGAGCAGTGGTTGATATCCTAGGATGAGACGAGATGAGAGCGCCCTGAGTAACACAGGTTTGTTGCGCACGAGTGTTACCATATTAAAAATAACTCGAGAACCGATAGAATATTTAAAAAATGCTTTAAAAATAGGTACTTGCGATTCTTGGAAGACTGCACCAGTATGAATGAATAATGTAGATAATACTGTATAGTTTATATGTATATTATCATTTTTCAAATAAAATTACTAAAGCACCATGCCAAACACATTTTGAACATATATATACGTTAATCACGACCATAGCCCCACGTGGTGGTCAAAATTTCCTACGCCAACTATTAATGTCTTAGAGAAAGGTTAAAATATTTATTTAGCTGCTTCGGCCATTATTTGATACTATCGATATTTTTGTATTTTAAAAATACATTTTTCGCGAAAGATTTTCAATCTTCGGAATAAACATTTGCACGACGTCTACACGATGATAACCTTTCTTAACGTAACACGTAAGTCGTTTCTCCTTTACAATTTGGTAGCATATAAATTTGTTTCCACATGATATGACCATTTTCGTTTACACTCTAACACCTAACCGCGCAGATATTGCTTCCGTCTATTATCAAATCATGACTTTGTTACAAACAAATTATAAACACTACCCTTTTAATAAACTAACTTTTCCAAAATCCGGATTGCACTTAAATTGTTCGATATCAATTTTTATAATGCCACGATTTTATATATTAATATTTGTTACGATTGCAAATTAAAAATAAAAATATTTCTTTTTCGAAAATAAATTTAAAAATTTAAAATTTAATCAAATAAAACTATGCTAAAATAAATACCTACCTATCTTAAATAATCGTGTCAACATGTTCAAAACCTGCGCCTAAAATCTTACATTAAAAATTTCATAAAACAATAATAAAATTATAATGTAAAAACACATTTAAAATTGCAGCTATATCTATACATCAAATCCTCTCTTCCAACCGTCAAAAGACCTCATCAAAACATCACTGCGAATCGCGTTCAGCGTAAAGCCAAGAGGATCGAAGCCCACTGAAGAAGCCGAGGCGACGTTGCCAATCAAAAACTAGGCTGATCTTCGATGAAGTCTATAACGGCCGCAAATTAAAACTAAAACAAATTAACATCGTAAAAGTCACAGTTTCTTTGATTTTTGGCTCGTGTACAGCATGAATGGTAGCGTGGTCTGCGTCTACTTGGGGGGCGGATAGGGCTGGTAGGCCTCGTCCGGGGACGCCGCCGTGGACGCGTGCTCGCTCTCCATCGGCATCTGGATGATGGGCGGAGTGGGTCCCGCGAAGTACTGGTACGGGTGCGAAGCGAAATACTGGAAAATACATTTCAGCACTTTAATAAAACTCTCTTATACTACGTACATAAATTAAAGTGAAGAAAAGCGAGCGTTTAGTGACTAGCGTTAAGCGACAAGAGTACGCTATATACAGGAGCGTATCGTCATAGTGCATTGACACTCACGTATAATTCATTTTCCGGCCTTAAGCTGTCCCAGTTTACCTGGAAAACAGAGATTACTGTCAGTCTTCTTGTTTTGCCGACTGATTTTTACAATTATTATGTGGCCGGAAATAATATTACTGACTCATGATTCTTTTGTTTGAGTCATTCTCTTTCGTCGTCATAATAAACCTACGCGTACTTGTTTCGCTTTCGTGTTAAGTTAGCGTCAGTACTCACGTATTGGCTAGGCACGGTGTCGATGGGTATGTGGGGCGGGTGCGCGGCGTGCGCGGGGTGCGGCGCGTGGGGCGCGTGGTGCGCGGGCGGGATGAGCGCGGCGTAGGGCGCCAGCCAGGCGGCGGGATGCGCGGCGTGGTGGTGATGCAGCTGCGGGTGGAAGGCGGCCACGCCGTACATGCCGCTACCGCGGTAAACACCGCACTCGCCTCCCGCGCCTCCGCCCACACCGCCCACGCCACCCGCGTACACGCCCGTCACGCTCATCGCCTGCAACACGGACAACTACAGGATCAATTACAAACTGTGGCACCCAACTGTTGCTGGTGTTTGAAAACCTTATCTTTAACTATCATTTTTATAATAACGTACTAATTATACCTGTTGCCAATGTTAAAATCTATTTTTATGCTTCACGCTATAACTTCACATATCAGGGTAGGCAGAGGGAATCTGGAAACCTAGTGTTAAGATAGTTCTTTCCCATTAAGATACTTCTGTTCCCCACTTTCCGTCGAATTCTCAAGGCATTGTTCGTTGAGTGACAGTCCAACGCCATGCTGTGCCTTGTTACCTGAGTGAGGGAATGAAAATATCAAATATTAATTTCCTCCAAGTGGGAATCGAACCCACAACCGTCACGTTATACAATTGTGCCCTTGCGCCACCAGGGCCTCGTCCATATAAATAAATGTAGAAACTCAGATTAATAATTGATACCTGTGTTATTGATTCGTTATTGTCCCTCCACGCTCGACCGTTGCTGTCGTTCTGCTTGTTATACAGAGCTTTTTTCTTATTGCCTCCATCAGCGAATTTCACTAGCAATGGCTCCTTCGCACCCGGTATCGGGTTTCCGTTGAATACCTTAAAAAATACGGTAACGTTAGCATTGATTTCTTGGTTAAGAAAATATCAAAATTTCTATTTTTTTGTAAATTACTTATATTCTCTTGATATTTTACATTATTATCTTTAAAGAACAGACATAAGTGCAACCTTAATATTTACGTGTATATAGTACATATCCCTTGCTTACTTGTATAATTTGCTCGCATTTTTCCCTAGACTCCATTCTCGCGAAGCCAACGCCTTTGCTGTGCCCGTGGGTGTCTCGAAGGATCCTTGTAGATACTACTTGGCCAAATTTAGCTAACAATTGGTCCACATCATTTTCTTTAAAGTGCGGTGGCAAGTTGGCCATGTACAGGTTGGTGGGATCCTGTTCCTGTTGCTGGAATACCCCAAAAAAATGTTCAAGCAACAAATCTTATTGCTTATAACATGTAATGTATCCTATCTTCATTGGAAGATTTTAATAAAAATATATCTTTTTAATATGATCGTAATTATTAAAAATTACGATTACGATTTAATAATAAAAAAACAAAAACAGACTACATATTTTATAGAACAAAGAGTTAATAATTTACTTTTAAAAAATATTGTTATATTTTTCATAATAAAAAAATTCATTGCGCATTTATCGATAAAACTCAAGGTAATTCCTGAGTAAACTGATATTAGCTTGAAGCCAGCGTAGATTATCTAGACACAGAAGCCAGCTGTGACGTTAGTGAGCATTGATCTAATATGCTATAGTATTATTATTATGTGGGTGTTATCAACGACATGGGCATATACATCAGCATAGAGTTTATGAAGCTTGTTAAAGTCGCATACACACTAATTTAATATTGAAAGCATAGAATACCCAGAGCCCAGTAGCGAAATACATTGTTATAACGCTGAAGCAAACGATAATAGTATAGAATTAACAGGATGAAACAATGTTTGAAGTAAGTAAGCGTTATATTTGCGCTGAGGGTTCATAAATACTTACAACACGACAACGTCACACAGTTCTGTTTGGGTATTACGTTGATACCAGAATATCTCGTGGTGATCCCCAAAATTAACTGACAAATGAATGGTTACAAACTTGTGAAATTGATTTGTTCCTCATTATTAACCGCCCATTAAATGCCAATGATCTGAACTCTGGTCCTACTCAAGCTAAATAGGATCCAAACATCTATAGTCAACATGTGACTTACACGGTATCTAAATATTGACTTCCAAATATGGAACAGGATGCTGATGCTACTTTATGCAAAGGTAATTCAAATCTAGCAAAACATTTACATTAGTTAGAGAACACGGCTGTACTTTAAAATGCTCTGTTAGATATTATAGCATTTTTTTAATAAAAAATGGGGTAGATACTAAAGCTATAAGTAAGGGTAGGCGGATTAGAGGACAGGACTGGAAAGGTTTTATTGGGTCTTTCTAATCCATTATCGAGGATAACATTCAAATTTGTAACGTAAATCCTCTTATCTACGGATTATACATTTTGAATAAAACATAAATAATTATCTAATGTGTACAAACTACTTCAAAAACTTCTATAAGTAAAATTTTAAAATACAAAATAAATTTGAATAAAATATTTCATGACAGAATCTCGTCATTTATAAGAATATAAAAAATAATAGTTGAACGAGGATTAAGAATGTTATAATTATATTGATTTTCGATACAAAACTTGATGGACCAATTAACGGCGTGTTGATAGTAAAACTTGGATGAGCGGAAAGGGAGCAGGCGGTTAGTCATAATAGTATTACTTGCATGCACAACGTACACGGTTCAGTCTACGCAGGAACCAGATACCCACTTTAGCCATCTGGGCCTGAACACCTTTGGCTTGTAATCCTTTAACAGCAGCCTCCGCTGATGCGATCGTTTCAAAATCTACAAAACCGTAACCTGCAAAAATGAAAATAAAATACGTGTATAGTAATGGGCGCTTTTGCGTCGAACATATCCGTAGATTTGTTTTAAAAATTAATGATACATGCTTAATTAAAGGACATCTAGATATAATAAAATATAATTTACCTAAATTAGTGAAAGAAATCGAAACGGAATCTAATGATTTGAAAATATTACAAAATTGGGCAATGACATGTGAGTAAAGAATAACACTGTGAGAGACATTACGTGCTTTTTCACATATAATATTTCAAAAAAACCTCGTGCCATAGTGCAGTAATGGTGATGACCGTAGTGATGAAACAATTAAATAAACAAGTACAGTAAATAATATTCTTTGTATGAGAATGTCACAAATAATGCATAAATCGAAACTAGTGTTCGTGCATATATTAGAAAAAGTCTCACCATAGATGAATTAGTTTAATGAAGGTATATGGTATTCTAGAAAATATTAATATAAATTCAGTTACAAATAATTCTCCACTAAGAGAAAAGTACATGTCAGTAGATAAATATATATAATTATAATACATACGTGAATAGCTATACTGTTTTATTATTAAGAGTTATATTGGTATAGGAGGATATCTATTGTAGGTAAATGTATATGTGGCAATGTTTATTAATTTTGATTACCTTTACATTTATTCGTATTTTTGTCCAATATTGCTTTTGTTGAAATTATGTTGCCATACCTGAAAATTAAAAGTTTGTTAAAAATATTGCTGAGAACCTATACTAACGCATGTACCTATATGAATGAGACGATGCTTACATCTGACACATTTGGACGAGGTCCTTATCAGTCGTGTTCTGGCTTAGGCCGCGGATATAAAGGTTGGTACGGCTTAGTTGTTCGCCGGATGCGCCAGTAGTCGACGCCGAAGAGGCGGGTGGCGGTGGAGCCGTGCTGAGGCTAGTGGACCGGGTTCCACCTGCAGAGTTCGATGACGAACTGGATGCAGTATTAGCCGGAGATGCTGCTGTCGGCACCCGCGTACCTGTTGCCCCGCAGCCACCCGTCATGGCCGCGCCAGTATACTGTAATAATAAGGTCAACACGTAAGATTCTAAGTTCTTGAAAATTCTAATATATATAAAATATATAGTATTAAAAAAGATATTTCAGAAACATGGATTAACTCATTATTTATTTAAGTGCCGAGTAATGAATAGTAGTCGTATAATAAACATATATCGTTTCTAAGCACGTGCCCTCAATCAGCTCGTACTGCGTACCAACAGTAGGTGCAGACTGCAGCCTAAGTGGAAGGAAGGCAACGGCTTACGGTATAGATTGCACGCGGGGTCCGATCGTTTACGGGAAACAGTTAGGTATGTTGGTTAACTAGTCGGCATTCTGACCGCGATACAGGAAGTAGTTACGGTGGTGATCAAGTTTCTTGGCAGTATAATGAGAACTCTTTAATTATTCGTTTTCACATGAATCAAAATTCTGAAACTCGGTTATAAATTTATAATAATTAGTAGGATATTTTTTAAGGATTATGTGGATAAATAAACACGAAATAGAGATCTTACTAAGTAAAATTTATGCTTATATTTTTTATTGTTTATTATTTAAAAATAACAATTTTATTTTAAAAACATAGTGGCCAAGTGATTTTTGATTTATTTATTTTACATTTTACCCAAAACTCTTTGATTTCCACGTTATAATTCACAAAATGGATCTAAATCCAAGAAGAAGCACCGGGCATAAGTTATATTTATTTCAAGTTTTAGGAGTCACGCTGACGATAGATAGTCACGTAAGTAAAAGCGATAACTGCGAAACGTACACTGTAAAAGGAAATTTATTCGCCCCATTAGTGTCTATGGAGGTATAACTCTACATGCTGTAGTTATTTGCATTGCGTTAACATATTAAAGCAATAAAATGTGGTGTCCCTTGTACTGAGAGACGTGAGACGATAATCCATGTGTCTAAGTGAAGTCGTAATAGTTATAAACAATAAATACTTAACAAAATACAATTCGTGTACCTATAAAATATCAGGAAAAAAGTTCTAATTTAAGTGAATTTATATATTTATTGCTTTCTATTTTATTAGGGCAAAAATGTACTTAATATCTTTCTTATCTTGCTATTTTAACATATTGTTATGGCAAAAAAATTTACGAAACATTTAATGATATTCTATGAAAGTCTTGGTACAATTAGGACTTCTTTATATAGTTATCCTTTCATTAGAAAAGTAAACGATGCATTAACAACACGCAAAAAGAATATAGTAAGTGACGCATTTAAAAATTCTAGTAATTAAGTAGATATTTT
>DWNA01000090.1:0-44251 GCA_018249835.1 Heliconius besckei | reverse complement strand
GCAAACTCACTTTGGGTGACGTTTTCTTAAAACAACAAACTTTGCAAGCCGTTGCTTAGCAACGCGTAGCGACGATTGTTATTAACATGGCGGAATATATTGCATGTCAAATTAATTATTTTAATATATTAGTATATATCGAAAATATTACAAATATGAGAAAAAAAAGTATCCTATGTTTATCCCGAGACCCTCAAGTATCTCTATTATATTATATTAGTAAGTATTTTATCACAATTAAATTAGCGGTTTGGGCCTGATTGCGTAAAAGACAGACAGACAGAGAAACAGACAGACAGACAGACAGACAGAGTTACTTTCGAATTTATAATATAGGTATGGATATATCAGCTACACGCTGTATCCCGCACACAGCAGGGTAAGTATAGCTATATGAAATTTAGTGTTAAGACACTCCGTTGACCATTTTTCGCCGAACCCTGGAGCCATTGGGTGTTGAGGTTAACGCCGCGCTTTGCCCCGATACCAGAGCGTAACAATGAAAATATAAATTTATATTATTAAATATATATAATTTATAATATTAAATAAATATTTCATTTCTTCGAGACGGGATCGAACCCACACAACCAGTCGCGCTAGCATTGATACATATGAACATCAATCCAAATTCTAAATTTTTATTCCGATGCCTACCTCCCAATTTCTTGTTTTCGCGGCCGAGAGCGTCCTTTTGTTCGCGGGTCTTGTCAAGCTCGTGGCTGATGCGTTGGATTTCAGTCTGCTTGATGCGAAGGTCCCTCTGGCTTTGCTCGTACAGTTGCACAGTCTCTTCCAAGCGCGATTTGATCTCAATGTTGACACGCTCAAGTTGTTCAGTCCTCTTCTGGAGCTCGCGAGCTGTTCCGTTAGCCTTCTCTAAGTCAATGATGAGTACTTCGACCTAAGGTAAAAACACATGGTTAAAAAAAGCCGAAAGACAGGGTCACATACATTTTAATTTATAAAACTTAATTATATTTGATGACTTTTTTTAAAATTTTAATTACACACCTCGCTTTGCAGACGGGATTTTTGCTTTTCAACGTTATTGATCTTGACAATAAGAGTTTCAATTTGTTCTTCCTGCTCTTGGATGCGCACAGTGTACTTGCGACGGATCTCTTCGATTTCTTCAGCCCTAGCTGCAGCCTCAGCCTCGAACTTGGACCTCCAGTGCAGAACTTCACCGTTGGACTTAACCAATTGGCGCTCAAGGTCTAAACGAGCTTCAGATTCTTCTTCCAATTGGACACGTACGGATTCCAAGTCAATTTCCACCTTAATAAAGATTTTTTATTAAATGATGAAAAGGAAATGACAAATTATTCAATATACCTATTTTGTTTCAATTATTTATTTGAAAATATTTTACTTGGTGAAGGTTGGCCTCAAGCAGAGAGCGCCTCCTCTCATCATCCTCGAGCTTGCGACGTGCGTCCTCGAGCTGGCTGGCCAGCTGGCTCCTAAGGTACACAACGTTTTCAATGTTCACCTGAAATGTGATGAAGTTTAGATTACATTTTACATTACATTTTACATTTACAAAGATTACATTTTATTGCGAAAAGTATTAGGAATTTACCTTAAGGTCTTGAACTTCCTTGATGAGCTCAACATTTTCCTGAGACAGGCGCTGCTTGTGCGACGTGATGTCGACGATTGTGCGGTTCAGCTCTTCAATTTTAACATGGAGTTCACTAATGTTGATTTCAAGCTTTTCGCAAACCTTAGAGATTGTGATCTTTTCCTTGCTCAAGTTCTCCACTTGGGCCAAGAGCTCGTAAACTTCAGCTTGGAATTTGGATTTCTCCTTCTCGACTCTGGAGACAAAGAAATGATTTGTCTATTCATAACAAGTTAGGAACAAGTGTATATGGGATATTGGAGTAAAATGTCAATAATAAAAAGATGATTGACGCTCAGCATTTTTCGCAATTTTGCGCGTAGCACTTATTTCTAATATATAGTACTAACCGATTAGTTAATAATGAACACAATGTTAATTCGTTTGTCTTACCTGGTTCTGCTGTGGGTGAGTTTGTCGATTTGTTCCTGGAAGTCGACCACAATCTCCTGGTGCTTCTTCTTAAGCAGGTGGGCGGTCTCCTCAGATTCCAGGTGTACATCTTCAAGAAGCTTGCGGAGTTTAGTCAGTTCGGTATCACGTTTTCTATTGATCTCGAACTGAAAAAAATTAAAATCATTCAAATTGTGCCCCCAAAGAACTTGAATTGGGAACATATTTGACTATGATTACAGCTAATAAAACTAATTGTAGTATGACTTTATGTTTAAATTGATGTTTCTTTTTTTTTTATTAAATGTTTACAAATGTGAATAGTTTTGTTCTATAAGCAAACTATGTTAAAAACCTGAAAGAAAGACATTTTATTTGACATTAAGTAAATATGGTGCATCGCCAGGCATACAGAATTCGCATAAATTATAAATTGTATGTACAATTTCGCAGAGCAAGGTAATATAATACAGTTTTTTTTTCTGGTAATCAGTTGTGTTGTGTTTGTGATAGTTTAGTTCAGATGAATCCTTTAATCTCTTAAAGATTTCTTGTTGTGTCTGCGTTGTCCTTTGTGTGGTCCATCCTTATCAAGAATTTCTTGAATAAATTGAGTTTTAACTAGTGAATGCTACATTAAAAATGTGTAAATACATGATATATGCATGAGACATTTACCTGGCTTTCAGCTCCGCCTTCAGCCTCTTCCAGCCTCTCTGAGAGCTGGATCACTTGCACGCTCAAATCTGCCTTCTCCCTTTCGATCTGAAATATAATTTATACATTACCACTCAAGTCCCATTAAGTTTTCTTTTATTAATAGATTTAGTCCAATGAAATTGTTGTTAAGATTTAGTATATAGTAACAAAAATGATTCAACTAAAATCTATTTTAATGTGTCTATAAATGACTTAAGAAAGACTTAGTTTTCAATAACTAGTGGGAGCACCTTTAGATAGTAGGAGCAACGTCTCACGTCCCATTTTACCCCAGTCTATTATTATATTTGAATATTGTGGCATTCTCAACAGGAACGGGCATCGTTTGGCCCAGTTTCAAAAGTTGAAGTTTCGTAGAATATGCAGTACGCGCCTAAATATATCTTTCGCTCGTCTGGTAAAGGCGCCGCGGAGGGCGGGCGGGCGTCCGCGTGCGCCGCTCCAGGCGACTAAAATAGATCATGCGAATCTCGGTGACGAGAACCCGACCTCGATCACGTTATGTGTGGTTATCTTATATTAGTATCACAGTATTATTTCCTGAATTAAAATTTTTACGGTCGATAAAAATGTTAGCGATCTGTTTGCGTAACGCGTACTCTAATTTATTTTATTTTGATTTATTAGTGAAGCTCTATTAGGATGAAAGTCGTACAATTTAATTTCATATGTTATATATGAATGTATTAAAGATGTTCTAATTATTACGGCACGTATTCGTGTACGACGTATACGATAGAAAGCTAAAGAGATAGTAATTAAATATAAAAATGCCAAAAAAGACAAATGCAAATGTAACGGTGGGCGGCGGTATTAATAGAGGAGTGCTCGCGGTCGTCCCGCGCCGCCCCGCCCCGCCCACGCCTGCGCCTGCGCCTGCGCCGGCGCGCCCGCTATGGCTGCGGCGGTCGCAGATATCACATTTCGCGCGATCGAAAGCTTACCCTCTGACGTAGCTCCCTTTCGGATTCCAGATCATCTTGGATGAGACGGATCTTGTCCTGAAAAATACAACATATTCTATCATGTCCGAAAACACTTCACAAGCACTGCACTGATCTCGGTTAGCGCGGCCGGTACCTCCAGTCTGGAGAGAGCACTCAGGTCGGCGCTGTACTCGATGTTGACGTCGGTGGTGCCACCGCCGCTGCTGCGGTAGGTGTATTTGGAGGTCTTCGCCACGGCGGACATTTTCGCTGGTTCGTCTCTCGGTCGGCAGTCGGCGCTACGTTACCGGTCGGGCACCGTTCGACTAGTGAGAGCGGGAGCGGGAGTCGCGGGCGCACGAGCCGGGCTGCCGACCTCCCTTCTCCTCGCTCCCCCCGCCCGCCTACCAGGGCAGGGGTCAGGCATGAAGAGGGGGGAGGCCGCCCTCGCCCTCGCCCGCGGCTCCAGGGCAGCCGGCCGGCTGGAGCTCGCGGATCGTGTTACCACCCCCGCGCACCCCCCCTCTCGGCCTTTTATAGACACGCCCGCCTTGACGACGCTGTCGCGGTTCTGTTTTCTTTGTTTTGCCCAAAAAATTGGCGAAACCCTTCGAGTGTAGCTCCCGGCAGGCGCCGTGCTGGAAGCGAGATGCATTGTGAGGCACACCAGGGGAGGACCACCCTGCAGCTTAGCAGCTACTTTGCTACGACGGTCTGACAGTTAGTTGGACGGCCTATCTTCACTGAACTTCACAATGAACTTCCTCTATTCTTTAATTTAACCCCAAGCACTCAGCAACGGGCAACGGCATGTTTACAAACATCAAATAAGTCTAAATATAGCTGATTGATTTAATAGTGACCGCTGATTTGATACATATAAGAATAGAAATCATTGATTTTTAAGCAATGCGTAGTCCGCGCAGTAGGAAGTATCATTTAGTTAGTTTAGTTGTTGGTTGGTACTTGGATGGTTATTTGAAATTCAGGCTTTTTTCAACAAAGGTTTCTTTCTCATTTATCTCTACATATCGTATGTATCTCTACATATAATATGTTTAATTGAATACAAGGACGATTAATAACAAATTAGATAACTAGCTCAACGGATTATGCTGAAATTTAGCATTATAGTAATATCCTTCATTAACAGAGCGTTTTTAAGGCTTCACCCAGTATCGTACACATAGCAGGCTAGACAGAGAAACTCGGAGCATCGTGATCAAATCAAACAGAAAATAATCCTTTTCATATTACATAATTAAAATTACCTTTTCATGTAACATAGTCCTTTTAACGCACCTGAAGCTCATTTGGTGTTGCA
Organism: Heliconius besckei; assembly: GCA_018249835.1. Lineage (NCBI taxonomy): Eukaryota > Metazoa > Arthropoda > Insecta > Lepidoptera > Nymphalidae > Heliconius > Heliconius besckei. The sequence goes on along the minus strand of DWNA01000090.1, from coordinate 39,261 downwards.
CGGGGTCGTGGGCGGCGATGATCACTTACCATCAGGTGACCCTACGTTAGTTACTAATACACTAGTACACTTGTGTGCCTTGTGTTTTTCTCTAAAATAGAGAATTATTTGAGATATTTATCTCAATTGCGCATGGGCACATCGCGTGAATGTAAACATGACGGGGTTCGATTCCCACTGGCAGTAAGTGTACGTTTCATCCTCTTTCTGAGACATTGCGTGTTGAGTGGCAGAAGTCAAACTTGTTACCAAATCAAGAAAATGAAAGAAATTAAAGTTGTAATAGCACCCGCAACCACATGGCATTTACTAAATAAATTGGTTAATTTATTAAAATTTTATGAAATAAATAATTTAATTTTATCAACTGATTAGACATACATACATACATATATAAGCGTGAATATTATTAGTCATAGCCAGTGGTACAGTCACGTTCAATTTGCACCTGAAATAATTTACAAGAGAATTGAAATTGATATTTTGTACGAATTCAAGGAACGGATTAGAATCTACGCCCTATCGTGCAAGTCAACCAATCATTAATTAAAATACCCCCAATACTAAAAGTTCTAAAAAGCTTAATTAACAATAAGGGAAGAATCTCCAAACGGCTGAACATATTTCTTGAATCATAACTAAGAACACTCTCGATGAAGTCATCTTTCAAATAAAATAATAACTAAATTAAAATCAGTTCATCGTTTTATAAGATACAATGCTACAGACAGACATACATATATACACATATACAGACATAATAAACTTATAAAACCCGTCAGTTCTGGTGGGTTATAATATACATGGGGCCGGTCGTCAAAAACACAAGCACAAAGCTCAGTTTACACCTCGCAGACTGTAGTTGCCTGTAGGATTTGAGGATTTCCCTCGATTTTTAGGGGATCCCATCATTGGACCCTGACGTGGTGGTAATAGGAGCAATAACAAGAACGTACTTTCATTAAAAAAAATATTTTCTAAAATCCATTCACACACGTCAGTGAATGCTAACAATAAAAAATTGTTGTTGAATACGAGTAGATTTCCCTTTTCGCAAAAGTAGCCAGTTAAGAAATGATGGCTTTAAGCGCGACTGTTGTGGGCCCCACACTCACTCCAGGGAATGAATTGTCTTTATATAAGACAATGTGCAGCGTTTAGTACCATTCTGTAGAGTCACAGTGTCACAAAAGTTACGCGGAAAGTAGGAAGCGGAGTTTTTAAGACTGGGTTCTCTATCTACCTTGCTATGTGGATAAAGAGTGAAGTTTATATTTAAAGCGCTGTATCCCTTACATAGAAGGATAGGCCGAGTGAACCTAGTGTTGAGACACTCCGTTCTCATCAAGATACTTCCGTTCCCCGCCATTCTGGAGGCATTGCTAGTTACCAAAGCGAAGAAAATAATATATGAAATATTTCATTTAATGGAGTCGAACCCATGTTCACCGAAACGGCACATGTCGCGCTTACAGTCAAACGCTTCTGCTGTTGCGCCACTACAATAACTATAATTTTTTAGAAATATTGTAACAATTCAAACCCCAGCCTTAAATGCGATCCCGCAAATACCCGTCCGGATTTCCACGCGCAGGTGGGAACACATTAGTTGAAGTATAAATGTGCGGGTGAAGTGGGCCGAGCACTTTCCGTACACATGACTCATGGTGGCCAGAATTATATTCGGAGTGTCATCGGCCACTTGGACTGATTCATTTCATATTTGTACTTATTTTTTAAACTAACAACATCATTGATGAGGCCAGTCGTGGCGCAGGGGCACAAGTGTGTGACTGGTTGTAGGTTCGTTCCTCACCCAGGGAAATATTTTTTTTAATATTTTCATCTTTCCTTTTGATGGCAAGGCAAAGCGCAGCGTTGAGTCTCGCCATCCAATATACAATGCCTCCAGAATTCAGCGGAAAATAGGAAACGGAGAGTCATAACACTAGATTCCCTCTGTCTTCCTGTGTCTTCCCTCTGCTTGGTGCGAAATACAGCGTGAAGATGTACATAACAGACCGCTGTATCCCAATGACAGATGCCCATATGACAGAATGGACAGATAGAACGTACACTACGTTCCTAAGAAACTCCGTTTTCCATTTTCTGTCCCATTTTTGAAACTTTGCATGCTGAGTGACGGTCGCGTCGCTTCATTGTTACCATCGCTGCTGCGCGCTACTTGTATTTAAATGGTTTTTTTTAAATTAATTGCATGTCCTTTTAAATAAAAACTAAGGAACTTGAAATGTGTCAAATCATACACAAATCTAACCTATATCCGTTTGGCAACGCGCACAATTCAATGATTACAGCCTGCAACATTCAGCCATTCAGCAACATTAGTGCACTGGAGTTTTTACTGCACATAAATGAGTTGGCTAGTTGGCAGCGAGCGCGGCGGTGACTCCTTTACGACTTACGGGAGTAAGCATTAAAATAAACTTTATCGACCGACTTGGTGGTAAAATTTTTGTTCGGATATTTTGGGACTACTTGTTTAAATTGTTTTTGTTGTTTAGTATAATATGTGTAAGTGTTAATACAGATAACTTATATTTTATTGAAATTTATAATATTGTACAAATGTATTTGCTTAAAGTTAGTAAGCTAACGGAAAAAGTAGTCAGTTATTTTTAAACTTTTTCAGTTGAAAATATAAATTGTGGTCTCTCAAAGCGTCATAGTGAGTTCCGTTCACTGTGAGGCATTGACGATCCCCAAAGAAACTGACATTGAAATTAAGCAAGAGTTACTATATACATTTATGAAAAATTGAAAAAGTATTTCCTTTAATTGGGTTTACTAGCTTAAGAATATAATCATAATTACTGTAAGTAAAAACTAAATAGAAGATATGAAATCTATCCTTTGATATATGGGAATATAATATCCGAGTGGGAACTCGGATAAGAATTTTTCCTTTTCTTCGATGTAGTAAAACTAAGCATGGTGCTAATTTCAGCCAATCAACTATTAATGTCGCTAATTTGGCGAAATGCAGAGAACGAGTGCCTTGAGACTAGTTTCTTTCTGTCTGTCTTAGTTTGCAGGATATAGCGTGGAACTAAAAATAACAAGTATTTTAAGGCTCAAATTCATAAAATAAAATTTAAATTTTTAAAATTAAGTAATTAATATTTTATCTAATAATCTTCATAACACACCGTCCTGGTTGTTCTAAAATATCATCATCAATTTTGTCGAACGAAACGAAAGATGAAGGTTTAAGGTCCAGTGCTGGACATAGGCCTCCCCCAATGCTCGCCACTCCGTCCGGTCCTGCGCCCTTTGAACCCAGCGAGTTCTAGTTGTCTTCTCAAGGTCGTCAGTCCACCTGGTTGGAGGGCGGCCTGCCTTTCCTTTTGCCGAGACGGGGTCGCCATTCGAGGACCTTTCTTCCCCATCGGTTGTCGGTCCTCCTGACAATATGGCCTGCCCATTGCCACTTTAGCTTGCAGATCCTCCCAGAGTGGGGAAGCGAAATTAATTAATTTCCCCATTTTGGCGAATGGGACAACTAACATTGTTTTTTTACAGACGTCGTCCACTGCGCCACGATGGTGATATATTATAATTATATTGTTTGAACTATAACATTACTAAATGATAAATTAGACAAGACGCCGTACAAAGATGTCCTCTTTATCTTATTTTAGTTACCCGGGGCTGTTAAATGTAAGTACCTGGAACTATATCGAGAAACGATAACTGGTGCAGAGTTATCATTCCGGACAGACTGGATGCGCACGCGCAGGTGCTAACATCATAATCTTAGCGTGCTAATACGCTCATATATATAATAAAATGCTTTGACTGAAATTATTTTTATTTCTTAATGGAGCTTCATTTGTAGGCATGAGCTGGTGGGTCGTGCCCATTCTAGAATGCTCAGAAAGAGGATAGGATTGTGTCTAATAATATTACTTACAGACTTCGAGATGCCTACACATGTATGTGCCACAACTCAAACATTTGGCAATTACAATGGGGAAAATTCCAGACAAATTGTTTATGTCATAGTTTTATGATAAACAGCTGCATGATATCAAAGTTCGCGAAAATTTCTTCATTTTCAGCTATATTAGGGTTCCGTGCCTCAAAAGAAGATCATGGCAGCTTTATGCGATCATTTCATTGTCTGTTAAGGGGTGGTCCATTATACAGCGATTTTAGAAACTTACAAATTACTTAGATGTTACAAATTACTTAGAGCAATAGTAAATACTCCTGCCAAACCGCTGAGATGACCGCCATAGGAACCTCAACATAGAGTTCGTTCGTTCGATGGTGTTTTTAAGAAATATGTTAAAGCTTACGAACACAGACTTTTCATTATCATGTGAAGTCGGGACACAGACATAGTGAGAACACCTACTATATCCGTGTTGCTAAAGAACTGGATTGTAGCGTATAATCTCTATATATAATAAAACGTTAAAAATATTTTGTCTGTACATTTCGTACTTTTCACTAAAATGGATAGAGGGACACTTAGAATTATAGAATGCAAAAATATTTTTTTAATTTCTTGTCTATCTGTCTGCCTGTGTGTCTGTATGTATGGTTACGCTAATCTCCGAAAGTACTGAACCGATTTACTTGAAATTGTCACCACTGCTTTGTTTTAACTCATCTAAACAATGTTTCATCAAAATCGGTTCATTTTTGGTATTTAAATGAACTCAAGGCATGAGTTTGCCTACAAACTTCTCACAGGCAGCCACACAGTGCCTGCATATCTTCAGGGACAGAGTACCCTCTTCCCTCCCCAACCAAGTCAATTCTGTTTATTAAATGAATAATCATGTAGTTCACGTGGGCGAAGCCGCGGAGGGGGGGGGGCGCTAGTAATTAAATAAAAGTGTACTTTTGACGTCTTCTCCTTAAATAGAGACAAAAAGAAAAGTGCCGATGGATAAATTCTTAGTGTAGTTTTGTAAGAGCTAGGTTAAATGTAAATCACTCACTGGCCAATTAAATGGCTAGATCGTAATAATAGTTTGTAATTTTTTTGTATAAACAAGATTGCGTGGAAGTAGCTGAAATTAATATCCTCCTACGAGCGTCTCTCTTCTCAATGTATAAGGGATTCGAAGATAGAAACATTTATGTCACGTAGCAATCAAGCAGGTATATAACGTCTAAATATAAAATACATTTCACAATATATAATTCTGGAACTAAGGTGTCCAGGGCATGTCTGGGCTGATGCCATTCTATTTGCGTGATTCAGCCACATACTTTATCACACACAGAAAGGTAGACAGAGAGAAGTGTCAAGACACTCCGTGTAAAGCGACCGACCCATTCATTGCTCTCAGTGGGGATGGGATCCACAACAGCTTAACACCGTACCGTAGTTAGTGACTTTCACTCCACTCCGTTCCCACTCGATGAAATGAAATATTTCATATTTTTATTTCGCTCTAATATCGAGGCAAAGTGCGGCTATGCCGCCACTCAACACACAATGCCTCCAGAGTTCGGCGGAAAGTGAGAAACAGAAGTGCCTTAATGGGAACTGAATGACTAAGTACTAGATTCCCTGGTTCTCCCAGGGTAGATGCTACATGTGGGATACATCCAGATCGGCACATGTTTTTCGCCTGGTTTTGTGTTGAAATATATAATTATTAATTTACTAATCTGCATCACTTTCGTTTTGCAATAATAACATCATTTTAAAAATAACGTTTATATTGAAAAGTAAAGTTTCAGCGTATTCAATAAATCAGTTGTATAGATAGGTACATATATACAAGAATGCGTGGAAGTAGCTGAAATTAATATCCTCCTATGCGCGTCTCTTTGAACCCAGAACCTCAGAACCCAGTGTTCAGTAAACATATTTTAATATATCTTCCATATTACACAGACGCTGATCCGGTAAAGATTTATAACGTGAAGCTGCTCCTATACCAGCAATGACTAGACGAACATACACTCAATTCTGAGTGAGACACGTGGGCGAGGGTGACTTATGCTTATTATTATTGATGATATGAGAACCCTTGTAGAAGGTTTCAGTGAGTTCTAGTGAAGTAAAGTTGCTACGATTAAGGGTTTGGAAATAACTCTTTAGATATAAATAAATGATATAAAATATTCTATGTCTTGCTAAAAGCGGCATTGAGTTACGTCAATCAATACACAAAATAAGTCTAGGTTCATCAGTCTTTGTATACATTGCTATTCAGAATGGTTTTGTAAGCACCACTAAATGAAACCACTATTTTAACTACTCTATAAAATACATTTTTTTAGGTTTTGTTTGAAACAAAATAAATAGTCAAATTAAGGTTGTATAATTAAACGCCATTTGTTAAGGATGAGGCACGCACACATAAACCTATCCGCAGGGACGCCGCCGCACACGCCTCATTCCGAAATCGAGCCGTAGGTATTGGCGTTAAAACTCAAAGTTGTTTAAGCTTTAATAGTATTTTGGTAGTAGTGTGTTTACGTTACTGGTATCTATGCGCAACTGTGTCACACGACAAACACCTCTAAACTGTTGAGGTATCTTGATTGGTTTCTTTAGGTACGGGTTTGAAATATTTTACCCTACATGCCGTTTCCAAAAAAGTAGCGCCGGCGTTTCCACCTTGTATACTGGATACTACCTAAATTGCATGACGATTTTATTTATTTAATTTTAATTGCTCTAGATAATAACGAAAATATTCAAGCAAAACCGCAGGCCAAGCGTAGTGTACGTGAATTTGAAGCGATACGTTTTCAGTCCGGGTAGGTAAAGGTGCGCCGCCTACGGACGACTATTTCTGCGCTGGAATGCGACTTCGGTTTTGTATTCACGATCTCATACGTTACCTACTTGTGTATTATTCAATGTATGAATTTTATAATTCATGTCTTAAAACTTAACTTTGAGGCCAATCGTGGGGCAGGGACTAAATATTTAGTAGACACACCGCGGTGTTGAGTTCTGCCATTCAATACTCACTGTAGGTGTAACTTGAAGCTAATTTTATTTCAATGTTTTATATAAATTACTAGTTTTATAAACATGGGTACCCATTAAATTTTTCTTTCTTGTTAAAATAATCTCTTATTTATATGAGACTCTTAACATAGTCAATAGACTATGTTAAGAGTCTCATATAAAGAGTTTTAAGGCATTGACAATAGTCAATGCCTTAAAACTCCGGCAAGGTCGGGTTGTTCTTTTTAGGACTTTTTCCGCATCTCAAATGATGAAATTTGGCGAGAACTTAGATTTTACATTACAAAAAAATATCAGAAAAAATCGATAAAGTTAATATTTTCAGTAATAAGTGGACGAAGTAAGATGTAATCCTACCACAGTTAAAAAACAATTACAAATGTATATTTCTAGATTTCTAGACATTTACTATAAATAGTTGACATCCTGGCTCCATCATCAGATCAGCGTCACAACACACAAGTTACAAAGTGCATATGAATTCATCTTTAAGCAAGATGTTTAACTATAGCGCGAACACTTTTCTTAGAATTCTTGTTAGTCTGTCAGAATGTAAGTTTAACTGACAAGGTTAAATTTTATCTGGAAGCACTCATTTTGTAACGAAGGAATGTAAATATTATAGGTCGATCATATCGATCTCGGGGATTGATATTTAGTATTTTCATTTCCTCGTCGTGCTATAACTAGGCAAAGCGCAGTGTTAAGGTCCGCCACTCAACACTCAATACCTCAAAAATTCAGCGGTGTGTGTCGAACACGTATCGTAACACTAGGTCCCCAGAGGTCCTCTGCCTCCCCTGCTACGTATGAACTACAACGTGAATCTAATAAAAATGATAACACATCATCATTGCCTGAATATTTTTTATCAGCTTCACGCTATATTCCGCTTAGCGGGGTACGCAGATGGAGCCTAGTGTTAACACACTCCATTTACCACTCTCCACCGAAATCGTGTTGTGTGTTGAGTGGCGTAACCTAATGCAGCATTTTGCCCCCAAGACCAGAGCGAGGAAATGAAAGGAATCGAACTCACAATCTTATTTCTTTATAATTTGATTATATGATTGAAATGGTCTATTTAATTGCCTATTAAGTTTATGAAGTGTCGACATCTGACTGTGAACTCTGGACTCTGACAGAGTGGGCTCGATAGCTACTCGTATAGGCGTGGCGTATAGTACTCTCTTACTAACACGTAATTTGATCCAAGAATAGTGTGCGATGTGTGTGCGTGTGTGTGTGTGCGTGTGTGTGTGTGTGTGTGTGTGTGTGTGCAGTGAACAGCGTGAAGCTTACAAAATATTGGATATTGACGCAAACTGAAACATCATTAAAGCTAATGATTGTTGGTTATTTATGTTTTTTGTTCAACTTCATCTTCAGCCTAGATAGTCTAGTCAAGATAGAAATAACGCTTTAAATAAAATAATAAAAATCGATATTGATAAGTAAAGTTTCGAGATGTTTTTCGAATGTGAAACAAAACTGCCGCTGTGAGTCACTACCGCTTTACTCCGGTGGTGGCCGGTGGCTCCCACACCTTTTATCGTGCTTACATTAAAATGTAGGATTTCTAAATATAACTTATTTGAATTGTGAAAATCTTTAATCATGAATCATCAACATTATGAAACATTTTCGAACACACACACAAAGTGTCTTTATCTATCACTATCACTATCTTTTAAATTCCATTCCTTTTTTTTATAGGTGTGTGTCTTTATTCTGCAATGAAGTTGTAAGTGACGACTAGTAAATAAAAATACTAACATAAACTCTGAGCAATGTACTGTATTAATAAGCTTGTAAAAAGTTCACATTGACTACAAGTATAAGCTTTTTGGTTTCTAATTTAGTAAATAAAATTTTAAATTATTTATGTAGTTGCTTGTCACTGATATCAAATGGGTCTTAAATATTTAATAATTGACGAGTTACTTGAAAAAAATCAGCTCCACGCTTTTCGCTTGAAAAGCGCTTTCGCTTGGCATGATAGCTAGAGGGAACCTACTGTTTAGACACTCCACTTCACTCTTTCCGCCGAATTTTCGAGGGTATTAAACCCTCGACGACGAGGGTATTAAGCCGGATCCTAATGCTGCGTTTCATCTAGCAAAGCTGGAAAAAATATGATTATACTTGCTTGAGTTGGGATCGAATGCACATCGAAGAGACAGATAGAGGGAGTGGGTAAAGGAATATTTCCTTTAACATTATAGCGTGAAGCGGTATAGCAAATAAACACAGCTATCTTCACATCCCCTGTGGCCTAAGCAATATGAGCTAGCTCATCCCACGCGCCAGACCGCTCCCATACTTGCTCAATAGTTTCCTTAAATTTACCTATCCTTCTCATCTCTTGTCCTGCAGTCCGTCTAATTCATTATTGTGTACGCCTTATCAGGCTTTAGTAAACCATCCTTCTGTCATCACTGAATAAATATATTTAAAAAACACAGCAACTATTAAAAACAAAAGGTATTTATAAAAACTACACCAAATTAGCCGCTGAAAGAAAGACCTTAAAAAATATCTTTAATAAATTTCCTGAAGATATGTTAAATAAAAAGTTATATGTCACTTTGAATAATAAATTAAAAACCATTTCTGATAATAATGAATGTGGTCAGATTGCAGAGCACGTATCTTCTGTTCAGAGCGCTTTGAGTCACTCACTAACAATTATACCTGCGAGTGTTGAGCGGTCACACAGAGACACCAAGTTCCCAGTCTCAGCCGACGTACTCTTGAATGGGGAGCCCGTGGATCCTGTCGATTCTACGGTATTTCTCGGTATCACCATAGACTCCAAGCTATATTGATGGATTGGCGAATAGACTTAGCTCAGTGGCGTAGTGGGGGAGACAAGGGGGCGCCACATAGTCCGCAAAACTATTTAAACATACGTATAAAACTATATTGTGTTCGCCTGGGAGGCGCTGTAAACATATTTTGCCCCGGGCGCGAGTTAAGCTCGCTACGCCGCTGACTTAGCTCAGCAGCTTTCGCGGTCAAAATGACATCACATGAAACGACTCGACTTTGTTTACTTCAGCTACTTCCACAGTATTATGTCCTATGGGATCTTACTTTAGGGTAATACAGCCAATATTCAACCAATGTTTGTCCTGCAGAAGCGAGCTATTTGTGCAATCTACAAGAAATTAATATATTGACAGTTGCATCTCAATATATTACTGTAAATGCTATGTACTCGTATGTTAAAAGAAACATTAATAATTTTACCAAAATTGGTGATTTTCATAATATTAATACCAGGAGTAGGCTTAACCTTAGTAACTTTCCCGTAACTCGATTACATCGATTCCGTAATTTTATGGGATATACGCTTTTACAATAGGATCCCCAAAAAGTCAGAAAATTTTGTATATCATGATTTTAAAAAATTGTGAAAAGACGTTTGTGTGTGAAAGCTTATTGCCAAATTAATGATTTAATAAATTATTCACCGCACCAGTCTGTTTTAAAGGTATCATTAATCATTGTTACAAATAATGAAATATATATTGTATAAAATTGTTCTTCAAGTTCTTCAATTGTTCTTCTTCTATAAAGTTTCTTGCGCCAGTTCTTCTCAGGTCTGAGGCACTAACTTTAGTGAACTGGTATGTTTATTTAGCTTCACGCTGACAAAATAAATGTATCGTTAGGACATTCCTTTAAGTATATAATACTTAACGGAAGGTCTCAACACAGAGTTCCATATAATAATAGCAGCAGAAAGACAGTCAGCAAGACAAGTATTATATTTAGTTCGCTCTACATCCGATGCGCGAAGTTTCGTAACGAGTGCGTAAGCTCGAGCACACCGGCCTTGCATAGATCATCTAACGGAGAATCGACTTGGCATTATACATGTTTCAAATCGCTAAATATTGTTATAGCTGCAATCTGTTTATCACATAAAGCAGGGTAGGCAATAAAGTTATTCATGCCTTATATTAGCATAATAGGAGCTAGTCGTCTCTATCATCATCACTTCTGCATGTCTTTGTTCTGATGCCGCGAACAGTGCAGGGTCGTCTGCATAGCTGAGGTTGATCGTGTTTTTGCGTGTTAATCTTTGACGGCAACATTCTTATAACAACTGACAGGTAGGTATCGGTGTAGTGGCGATGGCGCATAAACACTCCGCTATTATTAGACGCAGTCGGTACGCCGAAATCTGAGTAAACACCTTTGTATTTCAGTTTAGATATAGATATTTATTAAATAAAATCATTTTTGTCAATTTCTCATTCTTCTTTCTGTTACTCTGTTTATCCCCCACCACAAATTATGATATATGAATAATAACCAATTGTTATGGAATATTAGTTAATATTACAATAATTACTGGCAGTAATTACTTTATATGTTAAGAATACTTGCATATCAATGACATGCTGGAGGATTCCAGCATGTCATTGATATGCAGATTATAGCACGGTGGACGCTGTTTACTCCGGCAGCGCAAGTCTTCCTCGGGAAAACGCTGAACAATGCCGAAATAAACTTGTGTCTTCAGTTGAGGCATCCCTCGAGAACGTCTCCTTACGGGGTGAAAAGAACTTGGTTCAATTTAACCCCCTGAAGACACAAGTTTGCGCGTTAACCACAAAGAAAAACCATTAATCCTTTTTCCATAAAAAAGAAACCAAATAAAAACAAATTATAACATTCAATAAATGGGTCATACATCAGAAAATACAGAAATATCACGATATAGTTGGTGGAAAAACATCTATCTATCTATCTATACTAATATAATAAAGCGGAAGAGTTTGTTTGTTTGTTTTACTTCACTTTTAGCATTTTATCTAGATTGAAATTATAATTTACTGTATAACATTCTAATAATTAATTAAGGAGATGTCACTGATTCGAAATGACCTAGCCGACGCGAACGGGCAGTTGACTTTGATGGTTTTATAAATTTTCATACATTTTCGAACTATTGTTAATTTTTATGTAATTATTATTATTTTTTAATTAATTTATACAACCCTTTGATTCTCTTCTTATTTTATTTGTTCACAACATACACTACGGATAAATTGCATTTCTACTGCATTCATATTTTCTTTACTTTTCTTATGCTAAATCTTACGGTATTGTGGCATACCTGTACGGTGACTAACAGTAAACGCAACGGTTATGGGTTCGATTCTCATTTGGGGAAATGATATATTTCCGTTTTTTCGCTCTTTTAAGAAGATAAAGCGCAGCGTTGAGTGCCACCACTCAACACGTAATGTCTCGAATATTCGGCGGAAAGTGGGATGTGGGTTGGTTACGAAGTATCTTAACATAAGGTTCCCTCTGTTTACCTGCTATATGCTGCTACAAAAAAAAGTTTTGGTTTGATTTAAATTATTAATAATAATTGATAAATAAATATGAAAATTTTAGTTTAATCTTCTTCAGCTGCAGCTCTTCAGCTTTATAATATCAGTATAGGAAATATAATATTTATGTTATTGAGTTTCGCCTCTCAATACGCAATGGCTTGAAAATTCAGCGGAAAGTGTGAAACGGTGTGTCTTAACACTAGGCTCCCTCCGCTTATTAATGGAATTTTAACGGGATTTCTTTCATTTCATTCATTCCACATATATTTATTTATTCTTTAACTAATTTCCATTATATTTTACATAGGAATCATTATTATAATGCAGAATGTCTTTCAACGCCATCTGTAAAGGTAAGAATATACTGCGACGACATACGACTATAAAGTAACTTAGCTTCGATGTAAGTATCGATTAGATGTCACTGCTCTTATAACACTAACTTTGGAATACGTTCTATAATTCGAATAATATCCTTTGTAGTTCGTTTCTTTTTTTATGTTCACGCTTTATCCCGCTTCTAGAATCTAGTACTTGATCGTTCAGTTTCCCTTGCGACGTCCAATGTTCCAGACATTGCGTTTTGAGTGGCAGAAGTCATTAATATTTTATATTAATGAATTAATTAATTGTTAATTCGAATTTCTACACCAGCAAATGATTAATTGTTAATCTTTAATTGTTAATTGCAATAAAAATTTGCCCAATTCTGTATAGTCAAAATTACATATTTTTTTGGTTATTTTGATTTTATTTATTTTTTAACTTTTTTGACATGTCCAAGTAAATGTTAAGCATTTTTATGGAATAAAGATATTTTGACTTTGACTTTGACTTTGTACTTTAATTTGAATATTCCCGCGCTTTTGTATAAAAGTTTGGTGCTATAAAATGCGGCGCTAGTAGTATAAGCGTGTAAAGCTATTGGCAAAATTTTCTGTATGGGAGTTACGCTTCTTCTAGTATATGTTCCTTGATGTATAACTAATTTAAAAAAAAAAACAATATATTTTAGATTTTCACATTTTAGTATTACATTGCGCAAAATATTTAATGTAGTGTTTAATAACATTATATAATAATGTTTTCAAACACACATATTATATGTAATGTAGTGTACACGCACCACATAAAGTAAATAACTTAAAAGGCTAAGAGTTGATTGTTTTTAATTTATCAAAAAAAAATGATATTACTTTATTTTTGTTTTAAGCCATATTATATTTATATATTTGTGTAATACACTATTTTTTCACAACAAATGGCAACCAACTCTATGAATTATGATGTTTAGTATTCTTTAATGGCAACACTAATTTTGAATATAGCACCGGATGGAATATAACCAACCGTTCTTTTTAATAATTTTCACAATTAGTTTTAGTTAGTATTAGTGAGGGAATTTAAAAAGTGAGCTTTCTTCGTAAAAACTGATATTAAAATTAGGTTCTTCTTAATATTCTGTAATAACATTGCTATTGAGATTTTGTTGTTGTAATATAAATGCCGATAAATTAACCGTTACATGATATTTCTTATACTAACATTTATTTATTTATAGTCACTTCTTTCTCTTAATTACATATTTAGCTGTTTATTGAAAAAATATTTATTGTATTACCATGCGAGTGAAAGTGGCCTGGACGACGGCTCCCCTTCCTATGATGTCCTTCCTCATAAAGTCCCTCGTCCTTTAAATGTTCAGTGTTTGTTAATGTTTGTGTTTAGTCCTTTATGTTTTTTTTTATTGTTGATAGGCAAGCCGTTGATAGGCAACAGCTATCTCATCTGGTGTTAAGTGACGATGCGAACGAAGGTGGAGCATGCTTGCCTAGCTAGTACCTATTCACTCGCTCCTTAAAGAGGGCCAGGTTATACTTGACGGGGAACAATTGAGCAGGCAGGGAGTTCCACTCCTTAGCCGTTGGCATTAGGTAAGTGGAGGCGAAGCGCTGCGTACGAAAAGATGGTATATCGACGACGTATGGGTGAAATCCCTGCCTACGTCTACTGTCCCGCAGATAGAAAGGAGAAGAGGGTATTAAGTCATGCAGCCTTTATGTAAATTTGTATTTAAATATATTAAACATAACAAAATAAAACTTTAAATTAAGAATATTATTTATTACTAATCTAATTTGTTGTAAATATGTGTTTTTGTTTTATGTGAAGGCTGTCCTTACACTGGATCTCTTTTTTAATATGTATTCTATAATTGTATATATTTATCTTTATTATTACCGGTCAATTTGCTTCGTGTGTTTTCCGTACAACGTGACATCGGCGAAATCAATTGTGCTCAACTGGCACGCTCGAAACGCCATATATCAAGAATTCAATTAAATTCTTTAAGTTTTTTCTTAATTTATTTTTGGTTAATTGCTGGCTCGTGTCACGCAGTGTATGTATGTTTTGTGCAATTTTGTCACTTAACTCAAAATGCTTGTTAGGCTTCCTTTATACTTAAAATAATATTATAATGTATTGTATACTTGTACCCTCAGAACTCATGGAGAGTGTCATCAATAGCCAGCTCTTGGTTTATCTAGAGGATCAATGACCGTCAATATGGCTTCCAACATGTGATCACTCAACCGGTGATCTTCTCATTTACCTAACCCATTGCTGGGCTGCGGCTATAGAAAACAGGGGAGAGGGCCTGGCAGTTAGTTTGGACATGGTGAAGGCCTTCCATCCAATGGTATTCCCGAGAATTTCTGCTAGTGGATCGCCAGCTTTCTCACTGGGCGCGGCATCAAGGTTGCTGTCGACGGTTTTTGCTCCACTCCGCGTCCCCTACAGTGTTTCTTCTGAATATCAATAACATGTTAAAGGATTTTTGTATTAATTACTCTGCAGATGATAGTACAGTGGACGCTAAACAGCGTCCACTGTACTATCAGCGTTGTTCTGGCCGTGCAAGTCTTTCTCGGGAAAACGTCGATCAGTGCCGAAATAAACTTGTGTCGTCAGCTGAGGCATACCTCGAGAATATATTTCACTTCTGATTTCTAACAATCCGGCCGCCGTGGCGCAGCGGCACAAGGGTGTGACAGTAACGCGACGGTTGTGGGTTCGATCCCCAATCGAGGAAGTGAAATATTTATTTACGTTTATATTTCCATTTCTTCGCTATAGTGTCTCGACGTGTGAAGCGTGGCGTTGAGTTCTGCCACTCATCACGCCTCCAGAATTCGGCAAAAAGTGGAGAACGGAGTGTCTTAGCACTAGGTTCCCTCTGCCTACCCTGCTGTGTGTGGGATACAGCGTGAAGCTGATTTAATTTTAATTATTATATCTGTCGTCCTCAACTTTGTCCACGTTGATTTTATGATGTAAAATCAAAGTTGAGGACTTAGTAACGAACTAATATTAAGCATTTGTCAATAAAATAATATCAAGCCTAATGTAAATCTAAATAACGTATAACTATTAGATTAAATCAACGTCTTCTATGAGATAGGTACCTACATCCAAATTCATAAAAACACAGAAATGCAATAGCACGTGTACACCCAATCTATTGTATACAACACGTATAGAAGGAGGATTGAATGAGTCCTTTCATCCCGACGGTGCAAATGCACCCACTCCGGGGAATCTCCAACCCCCCCCCCCTGCCCCCACCATCCGTCGACGTAAGTACAAGTACAAACTGTTTCATGTTTTTGATAACTTCGTTGATAATGCCATCTGATCCAGGAGCATGGTCTTTTTTATACTGCTGTTTTAATATTTTTAATGTCTTTTTCACCTTTCCAGGCTTAAATAAGTAATACCTTAATTTCGCTATTGGGTTTTTATTTATATTCTTTTCGTTTTTATTTATATTTATTTCTATAGTCTTATGTCAGTCTCCAGAATTCCGTACCACCCCCGTACCCTTACCCTCCCCCCTCCCCTTTACCTTACCCCTCCGTGCCCTTACTCCCCCTATCCTTCGACCCCCCCGCGACGAAGGCTTACCTGCGCGAGAGTCGACGATGCCTTAGAAACAGCTATTGTGCTGTCAATGATTAATGTGTAGAAATGATGTTTCGTTTTTTTAGTTCTGTACCTACAGCAATATTGTGCTTGTGTTATGTGTACATTTTTTTCAATTTTTTTATTGTTTTAAATAATAAACTATAGATTAATTAATTTTGAAAATACTGATTATATAATTTTGATAGACTTTTTTCTTGACGCTTCATTAAAATATATAATAATATTTTCATTTCCTCGTTCTGTCAACGAAAAACAGCGGGGCATTGAGTATTGCTACTCATGCATGATGCACTCATGCATGATGCACTCATGCATGATGCAGACATTGCATGATGCAGACATTGCATGATGCAGACATTGCATGATGCAGACATTGCATGTCTCAAGAATTAGGTGAAAAGTGAAAAACAGGAATGTCTTAATGGGGAACGGATTGTCTTAACACTAGTTTTCCAGGTTCCGTCTGCTTACCCTGCTATGTGCGGGAAACAGTTTGAAGTTAAAAAAATATTATATTACGTTTTCACACGACCATGTTTTGCATCATCAAACATCAAAATTTATGGGTTTGTTGATTAGCATATAATAAGTTCTATAAATTAACTTAAAATACCTAGGTTTAATTTGATTGATTTCTGTAATAAATTCATATTATTATTATTATTTTTTTTATGGAAAAAGGACAAGGCAAACGAGAGTTCGGGTCACCTGATGATGATCACCGCCGCCCACGACCCCGTGCAGCACCAGAGGAGCTGCAGGTGCGTTGCCGGCCTTTGAGGTGGAGATAGACGCGCTTCTTGAAGGTACCCATATCGTACTGATCTGGAAACACGGCCGCGGGTAGATCATTCCACAATTCCATACAGAATGTAAGCAATTACATGAGCAAGGGTACATATATAAATAGATTGTCGATAAATGGAGACTGTTCTGTAGATTTTTATCTAGTTTCTTTAATAGAATAGACAACAATAATACAGAGTTAATAACTTAAGATGAAATAGAAGAAATACTATCAACAGCGTTTTTCCAATAGATAGATTTCAGCACTTGGGATATATACATATGTAGCTGTCTCTACGAAGCTGGTGGCCAGGACCGAGCGCAATACCTCGTACGGCCACTCTAAAGTACGTCTCATCGATTACGATATCTATTTTGTAACTTTTTCTTTAAATGTATTTTCCTTTTTATTCATGTTGTAGATAAAAAAAATTATTATACATACTATAAATAATGTTTAAGATTTAGATTTAGACGAGAAAATATTACTATGCATGCACTTGTTTTTGAATTTTAAAGTTTATTTTATTTCGGTAACTATTTCTTATGTTATACTTTACCACGGATCGCTTGCGGTACACGAGTGAGAAGATTTCAAGCGAAATTTACATTATGTACTCTCAAGTATTAATAAAAAATATGTGAAGTAAACACTTTGAATCCATTTTAAGGAGGAGTATGTAATCTGACACACTTATAGTTTCTATGCAGGATAAGTACAGACCGCTAATATTATTTAATAATAATGCTTACATTACATTAAATTAATAAATAAAACATTACAGACACTACCATTTCATGCTTACATCGTGACATATACGTTGCTATGGCAACGCGTATTATTACAGTACGTCAATACGTACAGTTGACATATCTACAATATATATTCTGTGGTGGGAGCGGAGCAGTGCGTACGCGCCGGTACTTTATCGTCGTAGAGCTCGCGGGGGGCAGACGCGTGTGCCGCGCGTCGTTAGGTGTTGTCGTGTCGTAGTCGTGACGTCGTCGTGTCGCTGTCGTGTCGTCGCTAGCATGTGCCGTTGAAGTGCTGTGCCCGGAATCATGAAACTACCACTGCTGACGCTGCTGCTGGCGGCATTCACCAACGCCGAGTTCCAGGAACGAGGTCAGTCACATTGCTTGTTATCCCCTCAAAGCCTTACTTCTACTTTGTCTGTACACAAATATTTCAAACAGACTATATACTTAGTTGTACTAAGTCAGTTCTGTAGTCAATCCCATGTATTGGTAGCAAGCTGTGAAAAAAATATAATTGCGTGCAAAAAACCGTTTTTGTTCGCATCTCGATCTCTTATTTCTTGTCCGAAACCTGTCTTTTGGTTGAAGAAATCGGATATTTTAGAGGAATGTTTAATTTATTAATACTATATATTTTTTTGTCGTCGCGCCTCTTTTCTATATAAAAAAGTCCAATGTGTATTGTTGGTAGAGTCCTAAGAATGCTTTACAACGTCTTAAACAAAGTACATGCATAGATCATGGCACTTTTCGACTTTAAAATATAAATGTGAATGAATGTTCGTGTGTATTTTGTGTGTATGTTTGCATGCGAAAGAGAACGATTTGCAGGGCCGGGCGGCTTCGCCCGCTTGAACTATATGAATATTTATTAAATGGTTTTCAATTTAGGGGGTGAATTCTAAAAACTACAATAGAATTATAGGATATGTATTTGTTTGTTCCACTTTCAACAGTTTCTACAGCGCATGCGGTGCAAGACATTTTTTAAATTTGAGTAGGGATCTCTAATTGTTTCTAGAAATAAATATCTCCTATATCACTCACTGATAATGTAGCATTCTAATGATGAAAGAATTTTTAAAATCGGTTCAGTAGTTTTAACGTTTATCCACTACAAACATACACACAAATATTTCCTCTTTATATGTAAAACACTATTACTTACTTTCTTTCTTTTAAGTTATTGTATTCAAAACCTATAAAAATTGCTGAATAGTTTTTATATGGGATATATTTTATTTTATGTGTTCTGAAAGTTGGAATTTAGATAAAATTGTCAAAATAGAAATATAAAATATTTACTTTAATTACGTTACTTTACTAGTACTTCACTACGTTCCCACCGCTTTTTTTTTTTAACGTGAGGAAATACTTTTACGGATACGGATCCCACATACGGATCACACACATCCCACGGATCCCACATAGCCGGTCCACGATTATGTGGGACTCGTGGACCGGCTGAAGGCCAATCCCAATACCCACTAAAACCTCACGGTGCTCCTCCTCGACCGCCACTGGCCGCGAGACGCGGGAACTAGAATCGTCCACGAAAGGCGGCGGAAAATAAAAATCAATATGTTCAAAGGCAGATTTGAACTCGGGTCGTGACTACAAAACGAGCAACGATGGTCGCTGCGCTGTCAGACTTTTTTACGTTCCCACCGCCTACCATGCAGAGCCTTAGTGCGAATCAAACCGACAACCTTATACGATATTTATATCTATATATATATAAAAGGACATGTTCTCACTGACTAAGGTAACCGCTGTGCGTAGAAACGTGACATGTGGACAGATGTTTACTTTCGTAATCTGGACATCCACTAAGAAGGGATTTTGAAAAATTTTAACCCTAAAGGGGTGAAATAAGGGTTGAAAGTTTGTATGGAATAAAAGTTTGTATGGTTAAATCAGCACCAAATTTTATAAAATTTGAAATTTCGACTCTTAAAAATATTTCAATTAATACATGTTTCGTGGTTCATTTTAATTCATCCCCTAGGGGTGTAAATAAAGGGTTGAAAGTTTGTATGAAATAAAATTTGTAACACCACAGATTTTTATTAAATTTGAAATTGAGACTTAAAAATATTTCATTGAACACGTGTTTCATGGTTTATTAGAATTCACCCCTAAGGGTGCAAATAAGCAGGCGAAGCTGCGCGCGTCCGCTAGTTTATTATAATAAATTTCAATTTGTATGTGCGTAAAATTTTATTTACAATTAATTATTTTCGTTTCGATTGCTTAAATTGAC
Source organism: Heliconius besckei (assembly GCA_018249835.1). Lineage (NCBI taxonomy): Eukaryota > Metazoa > Arthropoda > Insecta > Lepidoptera > Nymphalidae > Heliconius > Heliconius besckei. Next base: position 19,139 of record DWNA01000090.1, on the reverse strand, counting down.
TTCGTTTGCTTGGCAGACAGTCGAGGATACATCGTACCACCATAGAGCAAGGAAGGCAAAGGGAAGGTTGGTTAACTTGGTTTAAGGTATCGCGTGTTATGAGACGAAACTTAACGCCGTGCTTCGATATAAGTCTAGCATAGCGTTTAGGTATTATAAGTGTCTACATTATTGAGTAAGACTAAAGGCTATTTTCATTGATCCATTTTTACTTGCCGACTGAAATTTGTTTAAATTGTGTCATAAGTTAAAAGTTACCATGTTCTAACTAATATAAGGCGACGGTTGTGGGTTCGATTCCCACTCGGGGGAATGAATTAATATTTATTAATATCTTCATATTTTCGCTCTGGCACCAAGGCGTTCCGAAACTTCGAAGATTCGACGGAATGTGGGTCTGCTAGCAATTTTATAAGAGCTTCGATAACAAATAGTGTTTTGATAAGAGACATCCGTTTGGTACATCCGGCGGGTTAGCTTAAAGTGAGATAAATTTAATGTATAGGTATTGTTTAATTAAAAACAAAAAAAATAATTACTTCTTGGCGCTGTGGGTTCGATATTCACTTGGGGGATTGGTAATAATTAAATTATGTTCATTTCGTTATTTTTTTCATTTCGCTCTGATAGAAAATGCGCGGCGTTAGGTTCCGTCTTTTAACACACAATTGCTAGGTTCCAAGTTCTCCCTACCTAAAAAAAGAGAGCAAATTAACTTTGATAGTTTGTACCAACAATATCAATGTACCTATACTTGCAGCATCCCGTTAGCGTCACGATTTCCTCTCCAAGAAACACTAACACAGTACACGCCTGGGACGGAAGAGAAATCGAGAAAAAGTAGACGCGACGAACTACCAACTAACTCCATAAAAGTACAACGACCACTTCAACTATAGTAATTGATTTCTTCGTTTGTACTCTTATTATTTGTAGAGAAGAACTCTACTTTCAGTTTCACGATTCCACATACAGTACATGTATGTACATGTATGTAGGCAGGGAACCTGGGAACCAGTGCGGAAAAATGAAATATTTCATACCGCCCAATGGGATTCGAACACGTAACCGTCGTGTTATTGTCCCATGCTTGTACAAGCACCACGACGGTTCATTAGTGGCGCAGTGATTTCCACTTAGAGAAAAGATTATATTTAAATTGAGTTCATTTCTTCGCTCTGGTAGATGAATATTGGCTTTGAGGTCTGCCACTCAACACGAAATGTTCCTAGAATTAACCGTAAAGTGAGAAGCAGAGTGTTACTACTATGTTCCCACTGCCTACCCTGCCTCATACAGCGGATGCAAGATCTTAGCGGGATAGTCGCAAATTAATATAATATACTGAGTTTTTTACACAAAACCGGTTTTACGGAGTGCCCGACATGTCTCTACAGCTCTCGACTTACTTCCGGGATCTCAATGGAACGGAAGCTAACGAGTACCCACGTAAAAACACTGTAGACTGCCCCGGCCCCGGGCGCAGCGCGTCCCGGCTGCAAGGGACTTTTTATAATGCCAAATCAATTTGTTGCCTTGTAAAGTTAGAATTTATTAAAAAGAAATAAATGAGAACGTCTGGCTGTAGACGCACAGGGTACTAGATGAAACTCTTTGTGCCCAAAACTTACAGCACTTGGAAATTGTCTTCTAATGAACCTGGAGCTAAAGAGATACAAGCTCTTCAGTTGACTCTTAATCCATGCCGGCAGGCAGTCGACGCCGCAGGGAAATGCTAGCGATATTTAGGTATCCTCGTAAGTGTATAGCTCATAACATCCGGTGTGCTATTTCAGTCATTTGATAACACAAAATGGACAGATGCATTTCAGAGTAATTAAAATACATTAATAACCAGTACCGTAGCGGCAGTGTTAGTGTTAGTGTAATCTAGGTAACTGACAACACGCCTGTAGATAAGCCGCGATGATAACAGAACAAAGCGCGTAGACCCGCCAGAGTGACATATGAAGCCTATCACATATATATTAAAGAATGTACAATACTACAGTACAGACTCGGCTTCGCTCACTTATTTTTTATTGCTTATAGAGATATAAGAAGAATAAGAAGAATAAGAATTATAGAGACATAAGAATACCAATATAAAATAACACATAAATAAAAATAAACCAATAAACACTTTTTGCGCATACGAGTAGAGGTATGCGTATGCATACGTTAGTCAATTTTATTTTCCGGACTTGGTATAATATTTTTTATTTCTAACATTTTTGTATTTTTTTAATTATTAAGCCAATAATTATTAAGCCCATAATAAAATGTTTTCTATTGTAAACAGTTGTAAGTTAATTATCTGTAACCGCGGCAAATATGTTCAGTTAGAGGAAGAGAGAAAGAAGAAACTCTTAGGGTTCCATAGGTTCATCTCGCATTCGCGTTGCAGGGCGAGGAGCTCAACGTAGTGCCTGGGATTTGCGACCCGAGTGTAGGCTTCAGGGGACACCTCCACTGTCCGAGCTGATCTTACCAAGTTCTCATGTTTCTAATAGTGCTGCCTTTGTAATGCGTTCTAGAATTGAATTGATGAAAGTAGTTTTAGGAACTTGTAATAAATTTAATTTGTTTTTTAAAAAAAATTAATTAATATGACATTGTCCTTAAAGCGAGTGCGATAAAAAGGTATATTATATCCATACCTGCACGTCTCGCAGTTTTGCCACTGTCGACTGACGTCTAGGAAACGTGCAATTCCAAGGTAATATTATTATTATACATTTTTTAGTACGCTGTATCCCGCAGGGAGGGCCGTCTCGCTTGCAGGATAATCTCAACCTAGAGAACCTAGCGCTAAGACCTCAATGTAAACCCCACACTCCAAGCGAATTAAATGAGATTGTTTCTACATAGACTTGTTCTTGTTCTATTACTTTTTGATAGTGACCAATCTGATGACGTCACCTCGGTCAGTCATCATCACGGCTCTCAGTGTTCTTACTTTAAGTACTTCAGCATTGAATTAATTATTTACTTTGTCTCACACCATATCCCGCATATAGTAAGTAGGCACTGAGAACATAGTGTCAAGACACTCCGCCACTTCGAATGTGTCATGCTACACCCACGTAGCTACCCACCTACGTCAGAAGTAACATAAACAATAACTACTAACGAAACTCTATTCCAAATATTTGTTATAAGAATGATAATATTTTTTATTTTCACGAAAGTGTTCAATTTATGAGTCATAGCATTCAGCATTGTTCAAATACTATTTTTTTCCGTTTATTTTACACTAACTTTTATATGCGGCTTCGCCCGCGTGGGCATATCTCTAAGTGCCCGGGGTAAATGGTATAAAATACACTTGACACAATATGTTAATATGTTTTCCTGCTATGTGATATACATACTCTATAGATATACACTTATGAAGTGAGAACCTGTTCTGAGAACTATTAAACTGATAAAAGCCAATTATATCAACTTGTTCAAATATCAATGACTGTGCACGTGCATTATATTTTATTGGTAAAAAACTTAGAACCTAATGTTAAGACTAGTGCTTTGATCTTTGCTGGAATCGAACCCAAGACCATGGCGTGCCCAACCACCACCTTCCATAACACTATGAGCCTTTATATACTCGGAATAATATTTAATATATGATTGTAGAATTATTATTTACATATGGACACTATCGTGTTCTGATATAGGAAAATACGTTCCAATATTTACTTCTCACATTCATTATGTTAAAGGCGTGACGAAATAGCTTGTAGATACGAACGATTGAGCCCGGCGTTGAGGTCCGCCACTCACAACACGCAATGCCTCGTAAAATCTGGCATAAACTGGGGAACGAAGTGTCTTCTAGGTTCCCTCTGCCTACCCTGCTATATGCGGGAAAGTACATACAAACAAACCAAAGAAATATAAATAATGAGTAGTATGTTACAGGAGAACAATTTATTTATTGTCAATAGTATATTAATAATATATATGGTAACCTAAGTTGCGTTTGTAGTAAAAACCGCAACAATAATGGCTTACTGTCATAGCACGTGGCTCGAACCTGTCACCACCGTCGTACAGAGGGGGTCATGTGCGACACAAACTTAAATAATATTAGTATTATCTGAGTCAACAATAGTATTGGCTATAGATTAATTTTAATTAGACTAAACTCGAATGATTTTAGTAATCTGTGAAGAGTATCATCACACCAGCTCGTTAAAGCCACGTATAACTGGTATATATGTCGTACGTTAGTCCACGTACCACCTTGTAAGCAAAGGTGGTATAAGTTACAACACCTTAAAAATAGATAATTAAATGGACTTATTGTATGACTGCATCCTGCATATAACAGGATTGAAAGAGGAAACGTAATGTAAAGACTCTCCGTTCCCCACTTTCCACCGAATTATTCGAGCCATTGCGTGTTGAGTGGCGTAACTCAACGCCGAGCCTTTGCTTTGGTGCCAGAGTGGCGCCACGACGGCCTTAATGTAACTGCCATTTACGACTCTAAGTAAATATGATAACAATAACAATAAGAAGTATGAATATAAGCGAGTAATTAGTGGCATTGGATTGGTCCGGCAAATGTTCTCAGGCTGAGCCCTTGGAGCAGGCAAGCACAATGCTTGCACAACAATAAAATATTCAAAGACCAGCAACGGCCTCCGGGACGGGACTATATCTTGTTGCAATCGAGGTAAAGGCTTCCGCCCGATGTTCAGTGGCAGAACTCTCCTCCTCCAATAGTCACAGCAGAACAATGGCCACTACATGCCGCGTCCAGACACGCGCCGCGCCACGATACGATGCAATTAAACCAAGGTGTAATTGTACATTCCTCGGATCCCGAGCGTCACCTAACCCAGGGTCGGACTAATTACGCCTGTACCTACTGTCGGACTCTGAGTCAGTTGCCTTTCCACGAGCCGTTACTGCTCTATGATATATATGTATTAAGACATTCAGTGGCTAATTACACTTAATACAATGTGTTCACACAATACAAATGGATACATATACAATTAAATAAGACATAATTATTATACTGTATCGTCCTGTAGTTGAAATATTGAGTTTGGAGCAATTGGGAAACACGTGGAATGGCAGGTACTTACTATCGAGCATGTGCACAGTGAACACAGTGATGAGCTAGCGTCTCTTGAGAACAATACGTTCCCACAAATAATTCTAACAACAATAGTGCGCGTTAAACAAAGCCCCAACTTTTGTTCATTATTCAAATAGAAAATAACTTTAAAAATAGAGGGCAGTCCTATGATTTGTGTCACTGATCAATAAAGTTTGTGTTTTTGACAACATTATTATTTGGACTGGTGCGATTCCAACACTCGACGCGCTCTCTGGACGTTTGGTGGGAAAGGAAGGACGGAACCTACTATTATATTCGTTGAAAGTCTTAGCAAAATGTATTACACATCAAAAATATTATGATTATTTTTAATAATTTAGACTTTTACAAATAAGTACTCATTAATTGATACCACTTTTATTTTTATTCCTTCTCACATGGGAAACCGACCGTGAAGCTGCACAGAAAGTCCAACCTGAAAGTCCTTTGAGTCCTCTTCGGATTTTGTTTGTTAACATTTATTTATTGAGAACTAGTGGGCCCGGACGCGGCTACGCCCGCTTTAACTATACGATTATTTATTAAATATATTTATGAAAGTATTTTCGTTTTTCAATAGAATTTGTAAGAAAATATAAGCCTAAATAATTCAAATAAGTTAAAAAAGAATAATAAGTGGAGATTTATTATTAGAAAAAATATCAGAGTAACCGAAATGAACAAACAAAAGAAGTAAAAGTAACTAAAGGAAATTCTTAATATTAGAAAAAGTACCTAAAGTTTGGCGTGCGCGCGTACTAAACATTTTTCTATATTAAATAATTAATAATTTTTGCGAACAATATTAAATAAAATGCTAAATTATTAAAATTACGATATTGTAAGTGTATAACATCGATATAGATAGAACCGAACTGAGATAAATTAATTATAAGCAGCAAATAATTACATAAAAATTAACAGTAATTCGAAAATATATAAAAAATTACAAAACCGTCAAAGTCATCTGCCCGTTCGCGTCGTTCATACTATACCACTCGTAGGTCATTTGGAATCAGTGACATCTCCTTAATTATTAATCAGAATGTTATACAGTAAACTATAATTTCCATCTGGATGAAATGCTAAAAATGACTATTATATTTATTTTCATAAGGATGAATATCAAATTATAGAAATCGTCTAATTTTTGTTAATGTATACAAATCTATATCTATAGTATATATCAACGCGGACTTCTTTAAACAATATTTAAGGGACAATATTTTTGTAGAATATTGTTTTTGTGTCTTATAAGGTTGAGTCGGCGCGCGCCATGTATGCGTTAAGCAAACTCATTTTCGGTGACGTTTTCTAACAACAAACTTTGCAAATCGTTGCTTAGCAACGGCGGTTGTTATAAACATGGCGGATTAAATTGCATGTCAAATTAATAAGTATTTTAATATATTAATTTATATCGAAAATATTACAAATATAAGAAAAAAAAGTATCCTATGTTCATCCCGAGACCCTCAAGTATCTCTTTATGAGTATTTTATCACAATAGAATTAGCGGTTTGGCCCTGATTGCGTAAAAGACAGACAGACAGACACACAGATAGACAGACAGGTAGGTAGGTATGGATAAATGATGTGCGGCGTTGAGTTCCACTACTCAACAATAGAGATATAGGCAACGGAAGTGTCTCAATGGGAACTAAATGTCGGGCGTCTCTATCTCTACATCAACATCTGCTATAAGGATTGTCTCATTACTTTTAATGCGAACAGATGCTGTGCACTGTACAATAAACAAAAGAAACTTAGTACTGAAGTTCACCAAATTATTAGCTGATTACTCATTTACAGTATATACATAAACAATACTTACAACTTTAATAAAACGTGAAAGCGTCCCGTAAATGTGACGGTTGTAGGCTGGATCCCAAGGACGTGATAGCGTCCTGGTAGCTACTGTCGACTGACGGACGGCATTGAGTTCAGCCATTTAACACGCAACATCTCAACTATTGGAGGAAATTGTGGAACCAGGAGAGCAGCGTGACTTTGACAAATCTTTTATTGTAATTTTTAAGAGATTACTCTTAACCATGTTGTTTTTACAATCTTTGAAAACATAAATGTAATAATATTCAAAATGGCTAATACTTAACATATATATGTTTTAAGCATTTAACATACAAAAAGTCCTTTTAATAGTAAACGCGTTGTCAGTTATTACATTGGTGCGGTCAGCGTGCGCATGCGCAACTATGTACGAGGTGACCATACTATAGTTATACGTCAGAATGGTGCCCTTCAGTTGATTTAATTTTTTTGCGTGTAAACATTTTATTACTTTTTTCATCTAACTTAAATATAATATTTATTATTCCCAAACTAATTTTATTTAATTTAATAGTTACGAAAATGGAATGAGATGGAAACTTGAGATGCTGATATAATGTAAGCATATAAGCATGTACAGAACCCACAGCCGTCATGTAACAGTAACTCCTGCGTCCGGTCTTGACCCAATACGCAAGCGACAACCTCTTGAGAGGAGGTTGATGATATTATTATTATTATATTCCTTAACGACTCCGTTTTCTGTTAAATAATTGTAAACATTTAAACATACTCACAATTTCACTTTATCTAACACGTGTTATTGTATATTCATTCTATGTGAAACTTCAAAAAAATATATGAATTATTTGAATAATGCTATTTTTATTAATACTTCATAATTTAGCAGGGGATATAGCAGGACAGGCGGAGGAAACGAATGTCATCCTAGTAGTGCGAGAAAGTGGACATAATACATTCCCCCGTGTGGGTCTCAAACTCACAATAATCGTGTTCCGCTAACTGACGCCATCCCGATGCACCACGAGCACCTCTTACAAATTTGTTGTTATTGATTTCCACCCTCTACCAAGATCATGGTCACCACAAATATGAGCTAAATAAATCGTTGATACGGAACCGGCGCCACTCGGCTTAGCGCCGTACTTGTAAGAGTTTATTGTTTACTTTTAAACATTGTTTAATAACACCATATTCTATGTTGTGGCCAGCTATATGTGACAGACAGCGTCTAAAACAGACGACAGGGCAACAGTTCTAGAGGTATACACAAAAGAACAAACGCGCACCCAAGCCGTAAACAATGGAATTCGCTCCGAAGGAGTATGAAACAATAAAAATACCTAAATTGATAAGACGTACTCGTACAGCGCGGCGCGGCGGGACACGGTCTCGGTCCATACAATTAATATCGTTATAGCAGAAGGCGATGACGAAATGAAACTGCCTTGTGACCTTCAGCTGACAAAATATTTGAACTGTCGATTCACTCAAGTTACCACGCGTTGGGTGGTGGAGAACGAAGTTTCTGGACACTAAGACGTAAGTGTTTGTGTCTAGATTTTCAGCGACCTTCTTAACCGGTGGTAGCTACCTGTACGACTGGTACTACTGATATTTCTTTGTAACACGACGATTCAAAAGTTTTACCTACGGCTTCACCCGCGTGGTCATTTGGAAATAACTAGGAGCTGTGTATAACACATGACACACTCTAAGGGGCCGAAGTAATTCAAACCTCTAACATGCCGTCTGAGGCTATACACAGGACGACTTTGCGTGGTGTTGAGTTCCGCCATTCAACACGCAGTCATCTCAAACATTCCTCGGAAAATGAGGAGCGGAATATCCAACACTGAGTTCCCTTTGCCTATCCTGTAATGTAACAATATATTAGCCAATAAATAAGTAAATTAGTAAGTATTGGGCGCGGAGGGTCTAAGACGAGCTCGTCAGGGCGTGACGCCGCGCCAGCCGACCGTGACGTCCTCGGTGCCCAAACGTGCCCGCGCTTAGGTACGAGAGTATGTCTTAGGAATATTAACACATATTCACGCAGTAGCACAGAAGTATTAAAGCACTCCGTTCTCAGCTTACCACAGCTCATTCACATTGTACCTATAGAGTACAATAAGACTGACTGACAGATACTGAGCCATGATGGCCACATTTTTCTACTTTCGATTTAATCATAATATGCAGTGGCGTGTCGTAAATCGATTTATTGTCAAGTTTTATAAAAAGAGAAGAAGGAGAGAAGGAACTGTAACAGTAAGAATATTCAAGGTTTTAAAAGATACATGAGCTATCTTATAGCTATTAAAGTTAATTCAACTTCGCGTGTTTCGAGGGACACTGCCACAATGCCATGACCGATATTCGACGAGATAATAATAATTCATAGAATCCATTAAAATCAATTAAGGTAAAACAATATAAATAAGCTGTGATATATATTGTGTATTGTATATTTGTGTATTTTGCGCATTATCTATGAATAACCGAGCCGAGTGAGAATGGAAATGAGAATGGAACCCACATCCACCGCGTTTACAATCAGGCACTGTGAAGGTATGCTCTGGCCTTACATATTTGAACTATATTTAAAAATAAAGAGAGAAAGTGACATAGTGCATCGATGCTGCCTCTGACAATGACCACAACAGTTGTGGGTTTGATCCCCACTCTCTCTAATTTGTCGGCGTAACGTTGAGTTCCGCCATTAAGTGACCGCAAAAAACGAAATGTCTTGACACTAACATTATTTTTTTTATAATCAAGTATTTTTCTTGCAGTAGATATATATTTTTTTGTAATACCTATCCAAGCGATTTACCTACTTTTAACCACAAAATATTAAAAAATATGAATGTCGTTTCAATTTTACACATTTTACAGGAAAACTGAACGGTTAAATTTAACATAACAGTTATTTCAATAGTTAACACTAACTCAATCACGCTGACTCAATCGACGACGCCTTGCGGTCAACTTATTTATATTTGTCTAAGTCGTTGAAACTTTATATAACCTTAAATATATTTAGCTTTACAAAATCATCATATAAAAACCTAACTAATAGATTTTGTTCATAGTAATAACTATACTTTTAACGGAACACAGAGAAGGCAATTAACTGTCCTCAAATTCGTGAACATGTAGTATTTAATAGCAATTTAATTTAAATTAGTTAAAGTTTGTGAGGGCTACGCATCGGTTGCCGAGAATTATAAGACTTAGGCACATAGGTACTAATATATATAATTGAATTTTAGTTTTCGAGCTGTTTCACGCTCTATCCCGCATTCACTATAAGGGAATGAAGTGTCTTAACTTCATTCTCCACGCAAAGAGTTCCCCAAATGTCTGAGACATTGGGTTGCGAACTCCCACTTGTGTTGTAGCCAAATAAAATGCATGACCACTAAATATAGTGGGGGATTGCGAAAAAACAGCGCTCTGGGGGACGCACGTGTCTTTGTAATACCGAGTACATGTGCTAGTTATCTTATAATTATATTTAAAGGTTGTCGTTTTCGAGTTTACAGTGTGTTACTTGAAATGCGATGGTTGTAGGTGCCATTGTCACTCGGGGTAAAAATTATGTTAAAATATTATAATTAAATATTATAATTATGACGCAATTACATACTTAATGCAATCTCTCGAATTCGGGCGGTATGTAGTGTCTTAGTAATATTTTCAATATCTGTTATTATACATTAGATATACGTACAAAGTAGTATTTCAGTTTAAAAGGAAGGATCTTATCTCGATTGTTATTCAAATGAGTAAATTATAAACTCCTTACGTACTCGCCTCAATAGAGGCTACTACTACACACAGGCGAACAGAGTGTATCTTAAATCTAAAAAACATTTGGAATAAATCATCTTACGTGTTTCAACATCAAGAGCTATAGACTGTGCTTAACTAGTAACCTTTGAAAAGTGGTACTATCCTGGTCCTGGCCCCATCATCAGACCAGCTCGGCGATGCTATAGTAACTTTATATACGTATAATGGATAAGTTTCATAATAGGTAAGGGAACACACAGAACAGTGAACAGTGTGAAGCATAGCTTAAAAATAATACAAATTGATGTGAATGTATTAGTTTGGTAGGTCGCTGGTAGGTGGCCTCAGCGCCGCCGCGGCGTCACGCTTGCCTGCCTCGCGTCAAGATGGCCTCTAGGTGGTACTTACTTACACATATGTTACATATTCATTGTCTCCAATTATTTTGAGTATCAAAATTGTCAATTTCTGATTTAAAGGCTCAGAATTGACGAAAACTGCAATCTCTACATCTATAGTCTTTACTAATATTATAAAGCAGTAGTTTGTTTGATCGAATTTGCTAATCTTAGGAACCACCGGCTTGAATAAAAAATATATTTTTGTATAGGATAGTCTTTGAATTAGATATTGAGAAAGACGTTAGTTGCATCGACTACCCCCACCATACCTACCAGCGGTCAGAGCTGGCTCGGACACTTAAAATATCCACAATCATGTGACCACGAGGGTGCAGCCACAAGTAACATATATGTTTACTTGAATACAATACACTCAGTCGGTATACCTGCTGTAAAAAGAAGGCACTTTCGATTTCCACGCACAGAACGTTTGTTTAAATGAATATGACGCCTTTACTCATTTCCTTACAAGAACCATTCTTTAGTCAACTGATTATATTACTATAAGAATAGGAAAACATATACGTTGTTGGAGTGCGTCATTAGGGATCGGTTGATCTGATGAGAACCACGTTATCAAGGATACTGGTCATGTAAAGTATTTGGGGATCTCCGGGTGGGCATTAAAGAAATGGAATAAATGAAATAAGTAAGATCTTCTATAAAGCCATCTTATCTCCTAACCTTTCAGTCAGTCAGTCAGTCCTATTTTTATCCATCCTAAGTGTTATATTGTACAAGTAAAACATAGATAGTCTCAAAACCTGTTGACTGTCGCTCTACTCCACTCCACTCCACTCCACCAATGACGACATGACACAGTCTAAGTGCCTGAGGTCTTTTGGACCGCAGCTCGCAGGTACAGTGGGTCACAACGGTTAGCGTTATGTAATTCAGCATATATGTCTTCTCAATAAATGAACTGTCCAGACATTGGAATAAATAAGTAATAATCGTCTGTTGTTAAATAAACCATAACTAATATAATAATAAACATATAATGCCGTCATGGCCTCAAGGCACAGTGTAACAGTGAACGCGACGGCTGTGTTATTAATATTTAATATTTATATGTCCTACCTTTGGTAACAACTTCAACTTCCCTCTTCTATCCTGTGATCCTGTCGTAAAGTGAATACTTGTTAAGTAGTTATTTGTGTTGCGCAATCATCAAGATTGTTGCAGCAGTTCGGTCGCACAACACTATGTAAACTATTGGACAGGCGTTGAGTTCCGTGTAGTCCGTCTGTGTTCTTCACCTTTACCTCCTTCGCTACTATATTCATTATAGGTACAGCTTGAAGTTATGAAATACTGAAGAGCTATTATTTGAGATAACATGCGTGTGCTCGTTTATTCTCCGGTGCTGCAATAGCTCGTAAAGCTCGGCTTTACCTCTAGGAAGAGGGAACCTAGTGTTAAGACACTCCGTTCCCCACTTTCTGCCGATTTCTGGAGGCATTGAGTGTTGAGTGGCAGAACTCAACTCTAGCGAGGAAATGGAAATATAAATTTAAATCAATATTTCATCTCCTCGAGTAGGGATCGAACCCACAACCAGTCTGTTTTACAGTCACACAATAGTATAATAGAAGAATTAATTTATTTATTGTATTATGAAGTGGTTTTTCTCTATAAAACTAATATTTCTTTTAGATTCTTAGAGCCATAAGAGGCTCGTTTAATTTAAAAATGTAATATTTAATCAGTTTCTGTTCACACCGTGCTTACATTAACACAGAAAAAAAACTAGAGCCATTACGACACAAAAAAAAGGTGTCAATAAAAAGTATTGAAAAACATCTTACATTAGCTATGACTGATATCAGTTTGATTGCGCGCCATTATTCGACGCGACTCTGGACTAAAAAATAAATTACCTACAGACTATTATGTGCCTGAGACGTGATAGCCCGGGCACAGGCTATATTGTGGGCTATATCTATATCGTTACTTAACGACTGACGGACCATGCATATAATTAGGGTAGGAGGAACCAAACGAGACTTCCACATTTTACACCCCAAGTCCACGGAAATGAATTCGCGAGTGCTGACTAGTAGGTTTCTTATTGAGAAGAACTTGGTCTAGCTCTTCATGTAATTTCTGTAAGATGACTTATTATTCTTTATTTATATACGTAAGGCACATTGATAGCGGTTTGCTCGGGCAGCAGCTGCATTGGGTCAATTGGTGCTGACCCTCATGTGCAACCCGGCTAATGGAGAAGACGCAGCCACGTTCGCGTGTAATACCGCGCAGCGACCTCTTCAAAACGGTCACTTTAATTTTCTTAGTGGCATTCTCTAGGCGTGGTATAAACGAACAATTTAAAAAGTTCTCAAGACGCGTCTCATAGCTGCCGTTTCTCGGGAGTGAGGCTGAGGAGTACCTCCACATGTTTCGAAGTGTCGGTGCCCACATGCGGGCGGCCACGTGTGGAACGTTTACTCCAGTCCACGCTATTCCCTGAGAAAAAGTTTTTTTTACTTTGTCGTATCCGTTTTTCAATATGAAGGTAATGTTTGAAATAATAAAATATCTTAAAATTTGAAAACGGAATCATCTGCAGCGGAAACGTTACTTAACTTTCACAATATGTGTGCGGTGTGTGGTGACGGATGTCGACGTTTGATTTTGATGTTCATTTTAAGGTGTTTTATAAGAAATATTTTTTATGTGAGCCACTTAAATGAAAGTAACTTATACATAATCATTCGCCCGGGAACCGAACGCATAACCTCCACAATTGCAGACGACACCTTCGAAAACCAATCATTCTTATATTATGTAATATACTCATGCTTATAATATATATTTATAATAAAAAATATTGAATGTTGTATCCACTTTAAAAGATGGTGATGGTGGTGACGGTCTTAAGTTGAAATAGTTGAATACCCCAGAGCGAAGTCATCTCCTGGAATGGAGATTGAACCCACAACCAGTCGGTCACGGCCACGACTGATTTCATTTTTTTTATTTATTGAACGTAATCAATTAAAGAGCTCCTGAAATAGAATGTAAATAAAAGAATGTATGTTTGACATAGTATACTTGTATACTTTATAAAAAGTTTTTTTTTCAAGTGTTTTTTAAAATTCTCATCTTCATTGATGACTTAGGAAGTAGTAAATAGAGAAAGAGTGAGAGAGGAATAGAAACACGGAGAGAGTAATAATATAGGTAACCCTTAGCTACATTAAACTTTATCGATCAATTTTTATTACATCGGCTTGTGGAATTTGTCAAATTATATATTTTTCGTAATCCATGAATGATTTCTTCCAAAATAAAAAAAGAATTAGCCACCCTCGAGATGTCGAGATAACGTTCTTTTTACAACTTTGGAGCCCTCCCCCTCCTTTGCGTCCTCTCAAGTTGTCAGATTAGTGGAATATACACGATTTAGCAAGTAACTAACTTACCCTACCTTAATCTGATGCGCTCGAGTAAATCCCGAAAGTTCCCTCTTCCTCCCTATCTATAATAAATAAATAACTTAATTATTAATAGATTACAATAAAAATAAGTGTTATATAGTATCTCATCTCAAGTGTGAGTAGAAGCAGAAGTATCGCGAGTCTTAAGAACAGGTTGTATAGGAATGTATAACGGTCCGCGGCGTGCCGTCGCACATCCTTTAGCCTTGATGTCCATATGCCATGCGTTGTAAATTGCTTCGAATACAACTAATTTGTCTATACTTAATATTATAAGGATGACCGGCCGTCAGCCGAGAGCACGGGGCAAGTGGCAAGTGGCAAGTGGCATGGCAAGCATATACTCGTACCAAAAATAAATATTACTACGTATCGTGTAACGGTCTTATCGTAATTAGAGAATGTTTAATTTATAATTAAATTATATCTTACATATGCCTAATATAAATAATTAAATTTAATTCTAAGCTGCACCTGCTCACGGTTTTAATTAACTCATTTCATTTTCTAATAGGGGCCGCGATTAACAAATTTTATATATAATCATGTTTCAATTAGGATATGTGGAGGAAGAGATACAGAATACCGAGGATACATCAGCGAGGATGTCACTGATGGTGAGTCATTCCCCCAGAATGGGAATCCACTCTCAGGTCTTACGTTATAAAATGTATTAGGTAAATTGTGACATATTACTCCATCCAAAGAAGAAACTTAAATTATATTCATGTTCCCCAAACTGGAATTAAACCCACAACAATACGTATCATCAGATAATCGACAGCATGAATACTTAACTTTCAAATATAACAAATACAAATATTTTATTAGCCAGCAGTCTTGTCAAAACAGCCTTTCTAGTAGAGAGCAATGACAAATTAGCGTCTTATAGCTAGAATGAAATGACTCAGGGCCGTCTAATTTTCTATGTTTTCTTCTATTATTTCCCAACAGTGGCACATATGTGTGAGACTGTACACGATGTTAATGAGTTAGATTGCCACTCGGGGAATTCATTATTATTTGTTAATATTTTTATTTCTTTACTCAATTCAAAGAAACGGAGTGTCTTAACACTAGGTTCCTCTGCTTATCCTGCTATATATGGGATAATGAGTGAAGCTAAAAAATATCTAAAAAAGTCAATAACGGCAAAACATTAAGCTTAAAATATCCACTTCATATCATAGAAGTTATATATTTTTTGTAGTGAATGTAGTCTAATTTATGACCTGTTCCACTTCCGGCCGCTGTCACATTGAGTGACAAAACATTTTTACTTAGCACTTTACATTCTTCTAGAAACAATGTCGATTCTTAACATTTTATTTATAATCTTTATATATTATTACAATTGAATATGTGTAAAGGTGCTTATAATAGTCTATTTGAATAAAGAACATGTTGAATCTATGTTTTTGACGCAAAATTAAGACTGCATGTTTAGTGTCAGAGCTCCACAAAAAGGAAAAAGATGAATTCCTAATGGAAATCGACCCACAACCGTCGTTATCGTCGTCACATAATATGTAGTTACAAAATTTGATTAATAAAAATATACAACAGTATCGTGGCACATGTGCTCCTTAAGGCGGCGGCGGCGGCGGCCCGCTCTCAGGACTCGTGGGAAACCGTCTCGAACCGAACCATTCTCAGTTATGTTTTTTCCACTCGGTAAGGATGTTCGATCCAGAAGCTTAGTATCGATATTCTCGATCGTAATTCACTATATCGATGCTATTGATTCCATTATTTTTTGATCAATTTAGTTTTGTAGTCAATATTTAAAAAAATGAAATATATTGTCTTTTATAGCATAACATTTTATTTTGAGTAGAGAAATAAAACATTTTTTTACATTGGCCAATCTTTCAATGGCATATAAACATAATGTTTTTAATGGCTATTCTAGATCTAGTCGTTTGCAGCTTTCGTTTATAATGTGGTAGTAAGCTGACATTCCTACATTTGATAAATAATACATACTCGTAACTTAGTGGTCATTAAGACGATTTAAAGAAGGTGGCTGGCATCGGATGGATGCGAGAAGTCCAAGACCGGGTTGGTTGGCGCTTGATGAATGAGGCCTATGTGCAGCAGGGGACGGCAATAGGCTGATTAAAAAAAACCGAATATTCTGCTTGACCGATCGTCAAAATCGGACAATTTAAGTACGTACTTGTATCATATATACACAAGTTGATTCAAACTTGTATCATACTGTTGATGGATGGGAAACCATTATATCGACATAATAATCGAGTGAATCGTATTCCTTTGTCCATCGACTCGACCCCAGAAGTATCGAATGGGATCGAACATCCCTACCACTCAGCTTTTACTGTGGACATATTAATATTGTCAACGAGCCTTTTGTTGCTACTCTGTTCTATAAAAGTATATCGGAATGTTTCATAAAACATTGACTTTCGTAATCGCTTGACCATCTCTGTCGTCTCGCTGGTAGCTGTCGTATCCTACCGGGGTATATCTACAGTGACCATTCACTTCGACGGTTTTGGGTTCGATTCTAACTCAACACGCAATAGCTTGAAAATAAGTCTGATCGTGGGGAACGGAGAACGGGGATTGATTCGGGACGTCTGTGAAATACTTAATAACACGACAAATAATTATATACGAGACCGAGGAAATCTGATTGAGCTAAGTCAATAATTTTGTACATATACTGTAATGCTGAATAGTCTAAATGGTTGAACGAATTAAACGAACTAATAAAGACAAGGACAGGAGAAAGACCAATGGAGCACGGAATTGACTTTTGGAGCGGTCCTTCTACTTCCCCACACAATATGGGGGAAAGCTAAATTTCGACATAACTCTCTGTGGACAGTATTCACGTTTCCTCCATACATATTTATGAACAATCTAATTTATACTATAAATATTTAGCTTATCGTCGTAATTATTCGAGAGTGTGGTCATTTAAAAAGGAGATTAGTGGGCAGGTGCTTCGGAACATGGTAAGCATGCGGCTAGAGAAGACATGTCTGCGAGTATGTACGTGTTTATAAAAGGTAGGTTTAGTAAGTAAGTAATAACTGGGATGAAGATCCTCAAGGTATATGTGACCATTCCGCCGGAGTTATTGGTGGTGCGTGCGGAGTCTACTCCCTGTCTGCTTACATTTATATTCAGCGTTTATTATAAAAAAAAACGTATTTTTAAACTTTTACAGCTCATGTAAGTTAAGAAAACAAATTATTTAACAACCGGAAACAGCAATATATCTACTATTTACTAATACAAATAACTATAACAGAACTTGCTTAAGATTTCTCTTTCACTCACAATAGCTCCCTGGATATCCGTCTTAAACTGGCACTTCCTAGCCTTGCTTTCAAGTTGAGAGTGCACAAACGCACTTTCATTCAGAGCGGCCTCTTTAATAGAGCGCACTGGCGCACTGTAATCTGTGGACGATGCGCCTGCGCACGCATCCGTCGCTCCTCACCCAATAGTGCTGTCTTAATTGTATTAGATTGTATGATTTATGCGTTCCTTGGATTTGAACATTCAATTTGTTCATTTTTTGATAGCTCTTCTATTTTTTATTTTTTAACCGACTCTCAAAAATAAAGGAGAATATTTTTATTTAAGTATGTTCAGCGATTATTCGAATACGCCTGAACCAATTTTGTTTAACCATGTGAAGATTCGGTGCTGGGATCCTAAGGAGAAATCGAGGGAACTCCAAGCAAAACAAACAAGCTTTAATCATTAGCTTGACACTGACTCGAAAATGATAAAATGTTTGTGTTTAATTATGTATTTTAGTTTGTTTGAAGTCGGTTTGTTTTTTGTTAAAAATAATTTATTGGTTGAATATTTAGGTTCAAATGTAATAACAAATACCCGTAATAAATCTTATTTGTAAATGTAGATAATGTATATTTAGGAATATCCCGCTGATATATGGAGGAAACAGCGTATCCTGCATATACATATACATACTACATATAAAATGTTAGGTACTTAGTCAAAGATAAATTATGTTTTAAATTGTTTAAAAATACAATTTTGTATTTTATAATACATCTGAATTCTACTGATAAACAAAAATATTGCAAGTTTAAAAAACAATTTTTGTTATATTACTGGATTCGTTTGAAAACTCTTACAAAAACTTGAACATATCAATATTTGAAGCCGCGTATATGTGTATTGGAAATTTTGTTTTCCTTTCCTACGCACCTACAGGTGTAACAGGACAGGCAGAGAGAAGCTCGTACTAAGACACTCCGCTCTACACTTTGCATCCACATTGATACTCTATTGATTGAGTAGTATACACACTATCTCACTGCCCCACAAAGGCAATAAGAAAAATATCCTTTTTCACAAAGGATAATTAATTATAGAGATTAATTCGGGAATAATGGCGTTGCGTAGTGACTGACATATGCTTACTACAATGCATATACTCTACTAGCGGACCCGGACGCGGCTACGCCTGCTTCAACTATAAGAATATTTATTAAATATATTCATGAAATTATTTTCAATTTTCAATAGAATTAGTAAGAAATATATAAGCTTAAATAATCAAAA
>DWNA01000089.1:0-44644 GCA_018249835.1 Heliconius besckei | reverse complement strand
CATAGAAGCGGAATCGTGGTACATGCCTCTGATAATCTCAACATAGGCCTCAGGGATCCCTTTGGATCGCAATGCCCACCAGATACACTGACGAGGCACACAGTCAAAGGCCTTCTGCAGATCTAAAAAGGCCACGTGCAGAGCTCTCCTTTTTTCCCTGTATGCCTCCATCAAAGTTCTGAGGGCAAATATGGCGTCCATGGTGCTCGATCCTGGCTGAAATCCATATTGAGACTCAGAGACAGAACAGATTAGTCGACAGCATTACAGGATTATTACATCCGAAAAGGATAATTAATTCTGGCACACTGAAATTACGATCATCAATGGTTAAGCGCTATAAAATAAATACAAGTATGATAGAACGAAGAAATTAGGGAAACTTCTCAGTCAGTAGAGAATATATCATAACACTGACTGCACCCTCTCCGCATGCACGCAATTAAACAATGAATGAAAAATTGAGATTTCCTTTCCAAGGCTCAACCTGAAGCCCTACAAGTGCAAGTCAACCGTATATACTGCGCATGTTTCGAAAAACAATATACAGTATATTACACGACGCAGCGCACCCAGGATTCAGAACAAGAATAATGTTAACAAGTCATTATGTCTGACCTGGTATGGTATACTCAAGTACGTGCACAAAACAAACCTATCGTCTCTAAAAGGCGGAAATCTCACGTGACTACATTTCGTCACTTATGCTATTCCCCGAATTCGAACGGGTTGAAAACTTTCGTGCGCACTCTACCTGTATGTAGTACCAATCGTAACATAATTACGGTCATTGACCTACGCCAGCCTTCATCGTAAACAAAGTCGACGAACTCAAACATTCTCACCCAGCAGAATGACAACAATAATGAAACAATGCGCAAACGCAGCAGCCGACGACAGCAAAACACCGCATCGAGTTACGAGGTCTGGGCGAAGAAAACAACTTGTGGATCAATTTAGTTTATAGGCATAATATTTTATTCTTTGATATTCTCTTTTGCACATTTTTTCCCCAAAAAGGGAGAGTATTGTAAGGGTATTGCACAAGTCTTCATATTATTTATAAAGATCAATTGTTAACACGCTAAGTATATCAGCGCCGTAAACTTAACCGTTACAAATGCCATTGTGAAATGATTTTCCACTAATGTTTTATCCGTTTAGCGTATAAATAACCAAATTAAATATACAATAAAAGAGTTGAATGTGAAGTCTCATCCCATTAACATTGCCATAATACCTGTAGCGTAGCCCACGATAGTTTCCCTTTCGGTGTCTACATAAAATGAAAATGATTCTTATTAAAAAGTTTTTTTCTCTATTGAACATTAAATTAATTACTTATATTAAATATAGATAAAAGTATTAGGTATTATTATCGTATAACTTGTTAATTCAATTGCCATGCAGTTTAGTATTTTAATCACTTAAGTACATAGAGAAAATTTAATAAAACACTGAAATTGAAGAGAGAAATTTAATAAGATAACATCGATCATAAATAATATTTATTGAAATATATCAACAAAATATGTAGTTACAATAATTCAAAGCTTAATTATTACTCACCTATATTGTTTATAGCAACAATCCAATATGTAAAAGGCATAATAAACAAATAAATATTGCATCATATGCATAATATTTTTTCTTAAGATTTTATAATTATTATCCTACATTTACTACTAAAATATATTGCAAATGTTTATTATGAACCCGCATTATTGTTGAATGGTGATGTCGTTATTACTAAGACTAGAAAAATCATAACTAGATTAGATTTAGATGGAATAATTTTAAATATTACCAAATGGAGTTTTGAGACGGCTTAATGGTTGATAGACACTATATTTTTAGAATAACGAAGTTAAGTACCATTCAAATTCTTAAGTTGAAATAAAAAACACGTCAACATCCTAAAATTCATTTCACTCTGCCGGTCATTATGGTTTCTTTGTTACATATTAATAATGATGGCAAAAAGTTGTACCCTATAAATAAAGATTTTATTTCAGTATATTTACTTATATTTAAAAAAAATTGCATTTGTATTTCAATACAATACAATATATATTTTTTTTGTAATAATTTGCCGTCTTTCAATTCATTTTAGTAATAGGTAGGTATATTTAATAATTAAGTTACTTTCATTTTACTAAAAATTGTTAATAAATAATTAAATTTCTAAAGTATCCACTTAATTTTTTACATTTATTACTTCACTGTAGTTATTGTTACCATTGCTACTGTAACTGGCCAATTACAAAAATTGTAGGTATCTCATCTATTTTTATCACAAGAAGCTTGAAATAATCCTTGATATTATTAATATTTTTTAAACATCTTGTTAAAAAAGATAACGTCACATTGTAAGCGGGGCGGCTAAATAGATTATTAATATTTATAAACGTTCAGTCTTTGAAGTTTAAATATTTCCAGTATCGTATTTTCTTGAATTGCGTCGGAACTAAAGTAATTTACATTTTGACTTTAAGTATAAGCATGATCCTCGTTGTACAGCAATATTACAAAGAAAATATATATTCGATTTTAAAAAGTTATCTAGCATTTACTAGCACTAGCAGTACAAAATAATTAATTTGTTGACTATCTAAAATAATTTATACGTACGTATAAGTACTTAACTAAAATTAGTGTGACTATAATATTTAATGAACTAAGAATTCGAATATACGTATAGGTAACTTAGAATAATTTTCTACATTTTTGGAAGCATCATCACGCAACATTTTTGTATAAATGAAAACAAATTCTAAGTATTGCTTAAACCTAGATAATAGAACGCTATAAATATTAACCTACATGTCAGTAGCTTCATTATGAAAAATATTTTATCAATGAATTTTAATGCACAGATTTGGATATTATCACAATTTTAACTATCATGTAATTGTAAAAGAACTATTTCACAGATAGCATAGATGACATTAAAATACATTCCAGGCAGTATAAGGGTGGGATCCGTCAAGACGTCTTATCGAATTTCAAGAAGAAAATAAATTATAAATTATTAAATAACTCATTTTAATCTAGCAAGTCTTTAGTAAGACAAATGAAAAACACTCAATTAAAAATAGTAGATAATTTTATCAAAATTCCATTTCTGTAAATTAACTATACTTATTCGATTATTATATATTATTATTAGTATTCATTAATGGTATCGTTGATTTGAACTATTTGCTGCCTATCTATTTGTTATAACATTTTTTTTAGATTTTTATATTATTTATTATTGCTTCGAATATAGGAAAAAATGTCAAACATGCACGATTTTTCAAACATTATATTCGCATAACAAGAGATAATAAACTTTTATATTACTATTATTGGAATAAATATTGCTTCAGTGAATGTGAACCACTTTAACAATTCGGAGTTCTTAAAGTTTATATTGCGATTGCGACTAATTTATATGTCCCGTAAACTTAAATGATTATAAATATTATAGAAATAGTTAACATAATCTAAAAAGTATTTAAAGGCAAAGCTCGGTAAGTATTAAAACAAAAAATGCCTTATATTAAATTATAGACAAAAAAGATACAAGGAGAAGCAGAATAGCAATTAACATCACACAATAAACAGTTTTAACTATAAACAATCTATTGTAGTTATGTCAAGACCATTATCTATAAATTACATATTGGTGGTTTTTAAGACAAAACTGTTAAAACTATAGTGAGTTTTATGTATATTTTGATTAATATGTCACATATGTTATTGTTTTATTTTTTATATATTAATCAACCACATAATCAAATATCTCTTATATAATATATAGTCAATATTGTCTGTCTGTTGCATATTTAAAAAAATTATATTGTTTACATATATGAATACTGTTTTTGTTAAGAACTTTGAACAGCAACATACATAAAAAAGGTGTATTCATTTTGGCTTAGTGCCTGATTCTTTGGAAACCCATTTTATAGATTTTTTCTTTAAAAAATGTTTAGAATATTTTTTTACATTGTAATCATAGTGCACAATAAAACAATTCCGACACAAACACGGGCTTTCCATTATGTAATACACAACAGTAGAGATATTATCCATAAAAATAACCTTTGCCAAATATATCACCTTATGCTAATATGACAAACATTTTGTACTTATTAAATTAGATTAATATTTTTAATTTTTATAAACGATTTTTTCTATCAACCCAACTCATCTGTTCAAGTTAACAAGAGAATGGTTTCAGTATTAAATAAAATAAAATGTTTTAAAATAATAAAACGAAAAAGAAAAGGAGAATAAGGGACAACTAAATAACAAAAGAAAAATAAAAAAAATACATAATTTATTATTTAATCACAGATGTTTCCGCACTATGTCGTTAAAAATATCAGACCAACAAAATCATGTCAATATAAATTAAATACAACTGACAATGCACATTACATACAATCATACGGTCGTCAACAGAATCAATAATTTAAATGGAATTATAATTCACAAAAATAAATAAATAATAAACTTAAAATACGAGAGCTATGTACAATTAAAATGCAAAAGTTAACAATAGAAAGTGATGTGTTCAACAAGACAAGATGCTAATTTATATATATAAGGTGTGGTATGCTCAAAAACAAAATAAGTAAGTCATTAAATTGTCAACCACCAATAAATTATTAAATAGATCCCATAACAGGGATAGCTAGCAACACTAGTCAAGCGTGGAGTGGAGGAATGGTACGGAGGGGTCCGCCCAGTGAACGAGGTACAGGGGTGGTGGTCGTCATCACGTCATGTTGACTCCAAGAGACCGGCTCGCGTATTCGTAAACCACGTAGGAGATAGACACGGCTGGGATGACCTTGATGAAGTTCGGGGTAATCCCACGGTACAACCCTCGCAAACCCTCTCTTTGCACTATCTCACGAAATGTACCCCGCATTGTGCCCTCCGCGCCCTTAGCAGCTTTTTCTGTAAGTCAAATTTTATATATTATGTATTTGTAGCAACTGTCTACTTATATACTTAGTTCAACTCAGTTTAACCAAGGCTGTTAAGTGGAGACTTTATGGGCTCAATAAAAATATTTCAAGTAAATCTTATTTTAAACATATTATAATCTATTTTTAACGAGTCTAAATCTATTATATAGTTCCAACTTTTCTAATGTAGTCATAAATATAACGTTAAATTAATAATTTCCAGACGAAAATTAGCAAAATATGTGAGGTAATATTAGGTAGGGAGTGTCACAATGTGACCAGCTGTGCCAAGGACGGGGGAGGGTCAACGTAGTCTATGGATGATCATCAATTACCTTGCGCTTGCAGCCGTGTCCGCACGAGTGCCAGCGGGTAGGAGCACACTTGTCCCAAGGTGCACGAGGCGCTGCCGCACGCCAGCAACAACAGCATACCCGGCTGCTCGTTATGAGCCTGATATTTATTTATATACTTCTTTTTGAGAGTCTCGTACACTGCGAGATCGATGCCCGCATAAGGAACTATCCCCAGGATATTTGGAATGTACCCTTTATAGAAACATTTAAGACCTTCTCTCGCGTATATCTTCTTAGCGGCGTCCGCGATACCGCTATATTGGCCAGTTTTTCTTAAAGCTAACCTTGTCTTTAGCACCTCTAGTGGGTAAATCACAGTTTGACTAATCGCACCCGCAGTAGCCCCGGCGAGGAATCTCTCGTATATTTCTAGCGGATTGTTATTTTTTTCGCCTTTTATTAACCGTTTCACTTGTTCGTACGCGGCGAATTTTAAAGCCGATTCAGGAGCAATTTTAATTACATTTATCCCATTACCCCGCCAAAGCCCACTAATACCACCTTCGTTTATCATTTTTGCTAAGCATTTTATCATATTTTCTCTAGTTGGATTAACCTGGGGATGAATGAATTATAATTATAAATAAATTATTAAGAATTGGCGGGAGTTGTGAGGTATTTATAAGGTACACACATTTTAAACACTGGAGGATGGATAGTTTTAGACACATCAGAAATACCAACCTGTAAGAATACTTTAAGCCTATCAAGAGGAGCTGTGCATGTGCGGCTGACGGCCCCAGCAATGCCGCCGGCTAACAAATGACGCCACCATTTTCCAGTTTGCAGTTCAGTTGGAGTGAAGTCATCTGGCACGTTCATATCCTCCCCAATGTCCAGATACTGTCAGTGAAATATTACAATGCCATTTATTATTTCGAATTGCATAAAATAAATTTTAATAAATATTATTAGGAACATAAGTTTTAAAAATTAATCAATGATAGAATTTTTTTTTTTTCAGTATAACAGTGTTATATTTTCTTGCAGAAAAGAAAAACAACATCGTGGAATATCAAATAAATCAAAGTAAAGTTTTATATGTAGACACATTGTAAGAAAACGGCTTACAATATCTTTAATTGTAATAAATATTGTGGCGAGAACAAGTGAGATTTACAGCTAGTATCTAATTATTGTGCGTTTTTTCGGTTTATTTCCTTTCATTTTATTTTAGTACAGTACCTATTATTAGCAAACGAAAGAAAATAATTTTAACCCCCATGAAAATAGATGATTGTTGGTCTGTCTGTGGCGTCGTAGGTACCAAATGGTTGAACCCGAATTTGATTCAGTTTTTTTCTGTTTGAAAGAACTCTTTCCTAGTTGTTTCTTTTCATTTTGGAGCTTTTTGTGTCGAGGTTTTAATTATCAATGACGTATTATTTAATAATTAATAATGTATGTAATAGGTAAATTGTATAACATATTTATTTACTATTATACAAAGTAATTAGTAACGTTATTACACTGTCCCGCAGCTGACAACGTCGTCGGCATTGCAACCAACAGTGTCGTGTTTCTTAATAACTCTACTTATCCAAATTCTTGTACGATACTTTCTTACTTGTTCCGTCTGCTTAAATAAACAAATTATTAATTATTATGGTTTGTTATTTTCCAATTTTCTTTACTCTGAAGTAATTAAAATATTATTTTAATTACAAAATTTATGTTTTAATATTATTAGTATTATTATTTGATTTTAACATTTAAATTTAAATTAATAATATATAAAATACCTATAAATACAAATATTTCAAAACATATTTACCGCGGTACTTAAAAATATATTAGAATTCATCGTCATGGTTATAAAAGATATTAAATATTCCCAATACATAATTTTGCTTTTGTATATAACAATTTTAACGATAATTTTGAGCAGTATGGGAATCATTAGTTTCATTATTTTAAATGTTTCTATGAAACGTGTACATGGTATTTAAGAGTTGAAATGACAGCTAGATATTGGAATGACAGTGTTATTGTCGACTTTGAAAAAGTTAATATATCGCAAATATAGAAGTGAGATATCTCTTTGCGTAAATTATATATTAAAAAAATATATATATTAGCTAAGAGAAGTGAGTTAATATAAAATGGAAAAAGGGTGACTCAAAAGCTTTGAAAATAATAATGTAAATGAAAGATACGCATAGGTTATCTTGTATATTACGAATACAATGTACATACAAATATGTATATATCGTACACGTTTTCAACGAGTTTCTATTATACAATCAATGTCATTTCACGGTCGTTTTTCATTTCTTTATTATTTCCTTTGATGTACTTATATTATAATACTGGCGGATGCGCGCAGCTTCGCCTGAGCCAATCAGAGCCAACAAATTTTCAACCCCTTATTTGCACCCTTAGGGGGAGAATTCCAGAAAACGATGAAACACATGTTCAATTAAATACTTTTAAAAATCTTTATTTCAAATTTTATAAAGATCGGTGCCGATTAAATTTTTTTCCATACAAACTTTGAACCCCCATTTCAAATTTTTCAAAATCCCTTCTTAGTGGATGTCCAGATAACGAAAGTGAACATCTGTCCAAATTTCACGTTTGTACGCACAGCGGTTACGGCTGTGCGTGCGTCTTACCGCAGTCAGTGAGGACAAGCCCTTTTATATATATAGATAGATAACAAGGCAACATACCTTTTGATAGAGACATAAATGTTTTATTTATATCGAATCGACTTTACTAATAGTATGCGGCAGCCCCATAGGTAGCTCTGTCCCCACTTTTGGGCATTTGACACGAAAGTAAGTATAGTACA
Source organism: Heliconius besckei (assembly GCA_018249835.1). Taxonomy (NCBI): domain Eukaryota; kingdom Metazoa; phylum Arthropoda; class Insecta; order Lepidoptera; family Nymphalidae; genus Heliconius; species Heliconius besckei. The sequence goes on along the minus strand of DWNA01000089.1, from coordinate 36,530 downwards.
TATATAAGGTACCAAATTGTAATAGCAGATTAGCTAAGCTATTACTTTTATTATTCCGTAGTGTCGGTTTAAGAATTCTAACTTAAACATTAAGTATGCGGGAAAAGAAAAATATATATAATTAAAGTAAATATAACTATAGTAAATAATTGAAGTTTTTAGTAGTAATTATTTATATATATCCTTTTTTAGCCGCGCTTTAAGTAATTTTATTTTTTTATTAATTACATACATTTTTTTACTCAGCTACCGTAGGATTAGGATTTTAATACGGGTTCGTACGTATGTTAATTTGTTCTCTTGTGTTGGATTTTAAATAAAATTGCTTAGGTTTATTTAAATTATTTCTTCTGTCCTATATTTTTTTTTTGACTACCTTATTTACGAAAAATATTAACTAGTTTATAGACCCATGTCAAGTTAAAGTGACTACGATTTCGTTAAGCAGTAGACTGACTTTGAGGCTGTTAGAAAGCACAAGTTCAATTTATTAAAGTTAATATTCATACTCTTTGTTATGTTGCTATTTAAATCATATGAACCATACTATAAGTCATTGGGGGACAGGTCATTGGCGAGAGTCACAGACAGTGGGGAACGGAGTGTCTTAACACTAGGTTCCCTCTGCCTATCCGGCTATGTGCGGGATACAGCGTGAAATTGATTCTAGAATACAACTGTCAAAGACTTGTGAATGGTCAATCATCATTTAGACTTTCTATTAAGTGAAAAAAAAAACCAATCAGTAGTTGGTGTCGTTATTTTAGTTTGTACCAATGTCCTGATTTTGAAATACAAAATGACACGTTCCTAATATAAAAAATTGCTTGTTAATGCTAGAGGATAGTTTAACTAATCCTCATATAGCATTTACTCTACAATTGTTGTATTTCAAATTATAAATGCATATTACTAGCTTATATAATAATAAAAGACTCAATAATAAAATAATTTATGCTATTCAAGATATATATATAGTCTTATTAAATCAAATGCAATGATCTTCTATACAAATGTGAGAAATTTTAAATAGGATGTTTCATAATATGATAAAAGATACCAATTAAATAAATATACCCGAATAGTAAAAGAGCTTCGATACACAAAAAAAAAGGATAAATCGAAGTGAGCATCACAAGTCCAGAACATAATAGATGTGGACGTACCTATATAATGACTCCTACAATTTTTTAGGATAGGATAGGCACTGAGAACCTGGAAAGAATATAGTTAAGACACTCCGTTCCCGTTCCGTTCCCCATATTCCGCTGAATTCTGTAGACATTGTATGTTGGGTGGCGGAACTCAAACAATTAATAATTACAAAATATGTATTGAAAAAAGATCTAAAAATATAATTAGATATTTCTCACAAAATAAATGATCACTATAAAATGTCTTCAGACGTAAATCCAAAGTATATTATAAACTATTTGATAGTTCAGATACGTCACCGCATCGTCCTTGTACGTAATGGATTTAGAACGACTAACATGAGACTTTCGAAAAGGCGAAACGGAAGTGTTTGTTTTTACCTATCTTATCTGTACTGTACGTATGTAGTTTATTTTATAAACGACATACGACACACAATCTGAGTGTAAGCAAACTGTGGCGTAATTTCATTGATTTTTTTCTTTTAAATAATTCTAGCATTTTCTGATTTTTATTTTTATGTATTTTTATCTTATATTGTATTGTTTTGTAAAAATAACTTATTATATCATATACTTATAATATGCAGATTTTAACCGGTTTTTGTAAAAAGAGGAAATTCGATTTTCGAAATTCGATTCGAAATTCGACTCTATTTTTTAAATTTTTTTGTTTGATACCTCCAAGGTTTTGATGATTCTTTTTTTATTTGAAAGCTAGTGATTCCCGTGTAGTCCAATATTAATTTTGTCCATTTCTGACAATGGTATCAATGAGTAAATCAAATAAGTTTTAAATTTAAATATATGCGCGACAAATCACCGAATAACTCAATATCCCGCAAGCCGATTTCGATAATTCTTTTTTATTTGAAAGGATGCTCTTCAAGGGTAGTTCGATGAAAATTTGGTCAGGTTCTCATTATGGGATCTGGTTGAAATTCAAGAAATTCTGGTTGAAAGAAGTCGGTTTTTTTTGTTAAAAATTATATTTAACTCATATCGCGACAACGTTGTGATAATGATATTATTATAGTCATATAGACAGCGATTGCAATATCTAGAAAATTTGGACAATAGTGTACAGTAATTGCTACACAAGTATCATTAGTGACACTAAGTTAAAAAAATATATATTATTATATGAGTAATTTTGATATGATATTTAATGATGAATATGCTAGAATGAGGATTTTCCCGGTTTTAATAATACGACTGTATACGAATGACGTAATCGGACATCGTTGTTGCGCGTGCGACGAACGCCGCGCCGCCGCGTCATCATCTTACACACATTTCAACCGACGGACGACGAAGGCAAAGTCTATAATGCGAAATAATGTTAAATAAAATATATTCGATATTGGAATATGTATTAACAACCTTAAATAACGCACAAAAAGAATACCAAACAAAAAAGACGAAGCGCATCTATCTGCTTACTAAAAATAAATCGTTCTATGTCAGTAGGTACATAAGATCTATCTATTTATTTAACGACAGCTGTTACACTTTGAACATATCTTTTTATTGTTAAAGTAACCTTTTCTAACTTTTAAATGTTAGATAAGGGACTTTATTCAAATTATTAGCGCAACATAGTATGTTATTCATGTATGATGTATAAATAACATTTTAAATTAATTAATTTATTTAAAAAAATAATTGACACATTTTAATAAAAATCAATTACAGTCCATTTATATAGTTTTTTTTACATTCGCAATGTTTACACTGTCAAAAATTATTATGTAACAAATGTAAAAGTAAAATGAAATATACATTTATATAATATGACTTATTAACATTTTTCAGACGAGACTAGACAAGACAAGAAACAAGATCCAATTAAAATTATAATAAGCACTAAATACTCCGCGCAAAGCAAATTAAAAAAAATGTGTATGAATATTTAACATTCCTTTCTATTGAAATTAAAAGTAGTGCATTCGAAAGAGAGAGAAAGTATTCGTGACGAAAGAAGATGAAAGTTGATCAACCATTGTAAATTCGCAGAGCCTTAAAATTAACTAAAAATCTTTAATTTACATTTAAGCTTACGTATTTAGTAACAAAATGAGCGTATCTCAAGCTATGGACTAAAAATATGTATATGTTGCCTTAGCGACAGCGTCGTCACCAGAAACATTAAATACCTGTAGTCAGTCTACTAACCTAAGTTTATCATATTTTTGTTGCTAGTTAATATTTAATAAAATGTACTAATAAAAATCTTGTGAAATTATTATTTTTTAGTATATATTACTATACTTTAACATAAAAAAAACAAAAATTTCACTTCAACAAATAACAAATACCTTCAATATCCATTCAAGAATATCACCATATTCATGCATTTCAAAAGTCGACTTTTGACACAGTTGAGGAGCAACGCAGTCTAAATTAAATGTAGCTTGAGGGCCAGAAGACTACTGGCTCCGCTAACCCGGAATTAAATAGCATTTACCTTTGCCAAACATCGGCGAAACACGATAAGAAAATCCTCAAAGACATCGCCGGTCGCTCCTGTGACGTCTTCCAATTCCAGAGACATTTTATCTTTATTAAGACTATTTAACAAGATAAATAAATAATAACACCTATAAATAAATCACAGATCGATTTCTTCTTTGGAACTATACTATCAGATCAGTAAAAAATAAATAAACGAGTGTGCAAACCCGAGCGCAAAAGCAAGGACGCGTGTCGTTACGCTAAAAGGCATTCCCACACTAACTAACCCAGCAGTTAACACTAGCTCGCGATTCGTGACAAATAATTCCGATAATAGCTGGCGTGTACGGCCCGAGCGAAAACCGCTTCGAGACGGCTGCAAGTAGCGAGCGGCGGACGACCGCGCCTCTACTAAAACTAAAAGTCACCTCGGATGGATAATTTAGACCGACTTATCTTTTGAACTGTGACTTTTGATAATGAAATATATGAACCGACATAAATTATCAAGCAAAAAGAAGGCTCGCCATTTAAACTGTGATGAATGAGTGTTGCTATAATAAATGCAAAGTTCATAATATTTGAATTATTCTGTTTAAATCATTGGACTAAATCCAAACATCGTCAGCCTACAATAAAATATAATTATGTAATATACATTTTAATTTTTTGTTACAACTACAAACAAATCTTACAAATCTACGTAACGAGACCTATTGGTGACATTTATAATGCTCGGAGTGCCGTTTATAAAAGGAAATGTTACTGACTGAGGCACGCAGAGTCATAACCGCTGATGGTAGAAACGTGAAATTTAGAAAGATGTTTATTTTCATAATGTGGATACCCATTGAGAATGAATATTGATAATTTTTTACCATAAAGGGATGAAATAAGGGTTGAAAGTTTGTATGAAAAATCTTTAAATCGCCACCAATTTTTATAAAAAAATTAATTCAGACACTTAAAAATATTTCATTGAACACGTATTTCGTGGTTCTTTAGAATTCACCCCCTAAATTAAAAATTATTTCATAAACATATTTAATAAATATTCGTATAATTCAAGCGGGCGAAGTCGCCCCAGTCGGCTAATGTCTAAATATAAGGACCCCTAGAGGTGGAAATTTACGAAAATATAACTCAAGCTTTTGCTCTAGTATTTTTTAGAAAGAACAGTAACAAAAATAAGTTTATATTTTCCTTATTAAGTCCATATGTAGAACTAGCCACGAAGACTGGCTGCAGTATAAAAAATAAGGAAATGGTGAAAAAGTCGTTAAGGGCGAAGGCTATTTTTTGTTGACATTTAAATTATTTTTAAAAAGCCTGGAATTTGGAAAATCGGGTTTGAGATGACAATGGATGGTAAGTTAATTACTGGCAAGGTTTATAAGGTCCACCCAAACAAACTGGTGGCCGACTAGTTACAATTTTTAAAGCAAAGTCTTTGAGTATATTCAAATTTATTTAACTAGACTAAGTGCTTATATTTTTTATGAAATTGCCCCATCAGTGTTATGTATTCAGATACGTCCCTAGTACGTACCTAAGGCAGCGGCAAATATAAAAAGTAATATAAAAGGTAGAAGAGGTACAATGGTCCCATTGTCATAAAACTAATAAAGAATTAGCCTCAGCTAACAGTTTGAACTATATTGCTTGATAGAATAACTGGTGATAATGGCAGATAACTTACAGGACAGATGCGTCGTTGTATTACAATTGTTTATCGTGGAAAATTCTATTTCCGAATCAAATTACTATGTTAAACTGGGGGTTTTCCATTGCAGTTTTAGTACTAAAATTCAAATATTAAATAATATTTTTTTTTATTGTTTCTTATTAATTTAATTAAATAAAATCATTTATTTAAAAAAAATATGTTTTAATTCGTTATTATGTACATGGTTATATACGTATTTTTTCAAAATTATGACGAAATTTGACTTGCAAAAGATTGTTGTATAATTTGGAAAATCCAAGTAATGAAAAACCTGAATGTTAGCATTATCTAGAAAACAGCAATAACATAAGTTTTATTATGGTTAATTACTTTAAATATACGTGTACAATTATATTTCAATATAATATATCGATAAAAGTTAATATCAATATGTCAACATAAAGTAAGTCGACATTACGTTAGGTACCTATAATGTAACACGATTTCAAATTGGAAAAGTCACTATTGTGTTTTGAAATCGTAATATTACTTTATTTACTTAATATAAATAATACTTTACTTGAACTAAAACAAAATTATAGGAGAATGACAATATTCATGTTAATAATTAGTCATACATATTGTTTGTAGTTATGATTGAGATTAAAATAAAAGATACCTTATATAATTACAGCTCATATTTTATAAAGGACATTTTAGATCTTTTTAAATCGTAACATGAGAAAAATTATATATTTTTATAATAATTTTAGAAGCACAATATTCAATTGTTTGATTCTTTATTGAATAATAATAAAAATATAATATAATAACTTAGGTATATTTAAAAATGTAAAATTTATTCTTTGTTTTTCTATTAAAAGTACATCATGGTAAAATATAATAAAATAATATTAACACAAGTAAAAGTATTGCATAATTTTTATATTATTACATAAAACTAAACAAAACATATTGAAGCTAAACAATTCTCATGCGCAGTACTTTAATATATATAATATATTGTATATACGAGTACACACATTTACATATATATTTAGCAAATTTAAAACGTCACTTACTACTATAGAACTTAGCGCTTGTACTTGTATGCAACTCATCAGCGATGGACATCAATGACGTAGTGACCATATGAAAGCCCGCCCACAGCCGCGCCCGCTGATTCGATTGAATCAATTACTAAATAAACCGTTTCAAGCCAGGGCTAGCAAACTGGCTGAAGCCGGTGGGGTCCGAATAGGATATACGATGACTTCTTGAATGACTTTGAACCGGGTTCGTTGTCTTATGCAGGCAGGTACATTCATGATCTTTACATTAGTTTAAATTTGGCAATTTTTTTTTTTAAGTATTTTAAACGGCTTTTTTATAAATAACATAAACTCAATTACATTAAGGTCGTATTTATAAGCCGCTCTAAAGTCTGAGATCGATTTTGAGATGCCGTTTTCATTTATAAATCCTTGAATGAAAACGGCATCTCGAGTTCGATCTCAGACTAGAGTGCAATTTATACGTACGGGTCTAAGTTTTAAAATAAGTACAGTTATAAAATTTTATTTTGCATTATGATATAGATTTTTATATATTCTCACTAGAATAAGAACGCCAGCCAACCCTGAGCACATCGTCTAAAACTATAACAAGATCAATCTCTTGGTACATTGTATTTTTCGTCAGATAAACAAATCATCGTCGAAGGTGACGGTCGTCTTATCGATAATAATATTTATAAATATTTGAAAATGCTATTCATTTTATCATCTCTATTATTATTTCTTTTGAGAATTAATATATTTTATAAAAGATGTTTTATTTTAAAATATGAATAACGTAGAAATTACTAATAAAAAATGTATAGATAATAATAAATTTATAATAATTTAAATGGTTTTTTGGCTTTTTTAATTGTATAAACTGATAACGTAAATTTTTATATGTCTTATCTCTCAGTTTATCAAATGTTGTTGTGAGAACTTTTTGTTGACATTATTAATGACTAGAGCCCCTAGAGAAATGTAAGGAATGAGCGTCGATGGATGCTGAAACTAATATCAATAACTTAATTTCTTAAGCGATTTCATAAAGGTACTTAACGCTATTTGTAAATATCTAAGAGATAGACGAGAAGACTAAAAATTGTAATATATTATAAAAAAAAATATATACAAATAAAAGCCACACTCAAGAGCCAGCCGAGACAAAAATAACATTAATAGATAATTACTAAATACGTCGAATTAAAACTAATAGACAATAAAAAATATACTTAAGTTGGCATCGACTCTAAAAACAACGGTAGGTATCATTTTTTTTTTAATTTGAAGTAATTAAAATATTATTTTCTACTTCTTAGACTTTGTTGAGTTTGCGTATACTCGTATAGGCATAGTTTTGAAGCCGGTTTTTTTTATTTTTTGGTTTTCTCATACGGGAATTATGACATAAATTATAGTAATAAATTAAATCATAAAAAGTTAATGATGTTCTCTTTACGTATGCTGATCTTAAACAAATTTTAAATTCATCTATAGGATATTTTAAAAGTTTTAAGATAAAAAAAACACTACAAATTAATTCATTATACTAAAGATAATAGTGGAGGAAAAAATATTTTACGAATATAATTAAGTAGCGGACGCGCGCCGCTTCGCTTGCTTATTTAGGGGTGAATTCTATTAAGCCATGAAACATGTGTTCAATGAAATATTTTTAAGAGTCTAAATTTCAAATTTTATAAAAATCGGTGGCAATTTAAGAATTTTTTCATACCAACCTTCAACCTCTATTTCACCCCTTTAGGGTTAAAATTTTTCAAAATCTCTTCTTAGTGGATGCCCAGATTACGAAAGTAAACATCTGTCCAAATTCCACGTTTCTATTATCAGCGGTTACGGCTGTGCGTGCGTCTTACCTCAGTCAGTGAGGACAAGTCCTTTTATATATATAGATTTGTTGTCTATACACAACTATTGTTGTCTATAACAAAGCGGAAGATATTGTTTGTTTGTTTAAGCGTTAAGATCTTTAGATCTACTGGTCCGATTTACATTCTTTTTGTTTTATATGAAAGTTGCATTCTTCAGAAGTGGTATAGGCTATATAACATTATGGTGAAAATCTTAGTTAGCCTTAAATAACGAAATAAGAATAATAAGGAACGTCCCATCTGACGTCCGTCAGCCCGTGAGTCCGTCGTCAGATGACGTCCTATCTCATATAGGCATGTATTGTTTATGATTGAATGTATTAATCTTATTTGAATTGAATGTATTAGTTGAATGATGAAAATTGAATGTATTAATAATAAAATAAAATAAAAAGCCTTTTATTTCTTGCATATTAGTACAATTTGATAAGGATTAATATTAAGAAAATACATATGCTAAATGCAAGAACCCCTCCTCAGGTGAAGGTGAAGGCCTCCTCTAAAGATGTCCATTTCTCTCTGTCTTGAGCTATTTGCGGCCAGCAGGGGCCAGCGATTTTGACTACTTCGTCTTCCCATCTCGTATAAGGTCTGCCTCTGAGGCGCCTGCCCTGTGGGCCCTTCCATTTGGTTACCCTGCCGGTCCACCTCTCGTCCATTTGCCTCGCTACGTGCCCTGCCTACTTCCACTTTAGTTTTTTCGCAAAGCTTAAAGCATCTTTAGCTTTGGTGATTTTTCTAATTTTAGTGTGGCGAATTTTTTGGAGCTTTTTGATTTTTAACATGCTTCGTTCTATTCCGCGTTGGCAACTGGTTATTTTGTTTCCTACTTTCGTAGTATATTTCCAAGTTTGACACGCGTAAGTAAGGCTTGGTAGGAGGCATGAAGTCCATACTTTTGTTTTGATACTTATTGGCATGTTACTTTTAAATATTTCTCTTAAGGACCAGTACTTATTCTAGGTATTTTGCACTCTTCGTTCAGTATATTTATATTTATTATAGGTGGTATATTATATAGGATATTTATTAAAATTGGTATGCGGGCGAAATCGCGAGTGGTCTGCTAGTTTTTTATAAAGGGAATCTAATAATATATGTATGCCAAAATCTGGCATGATAACATACTCTGGTTTGAGGTATTTTTTATAATATTACCGAAGATTTTATTAAACAGTGTCAAGATATTGATCGATGGCATAGGATAATGAAGGTAATCTTGCAAAATAATATTTCATTTGAATTGAATGTTAGACAACCAGATAAGTCGCGTCTTAATATGTCAAACATATCAATGTTTTAGTCAAGTTTGAATAAAAGTATGCGAAACGTTCTATAATTATATTCTTTTAGACAATATAATTATATAATAAAACAATATATTCTTTTAGAGTGTTTTAAATTTATAAATTATATTCAGATATTTCATTGCTCTGTTGCTTATTCATTTACATTTAAAGTGTTTACTAAAAGTTTAAATTCATATGAACACGTTGAGTTACAACAAACACTTTGTTAATAGATAGATACACATCTAATTTTATATTTCAAAAAGATATACTATCATAATTGTACTTACCGTAGAGTGACGCCAGAAATGAATTAAAGCATGTATATCAGTCGCTGGTGCAAGTAGGAGGTAGTCCCGCCATTCGTCGTAGCTTATGTTTAAGCTGCCGTCTTGATCCATCCTAATGACAAATGCATAAAATTGTAAAGTAATTCGTTTTTTTATTTATTATATTATATTTTTTTAGAGTCACGCTGTATTCCTTATATAGCAGGGCCGGCATAAGGCAGAAGGTACTTTTTGCGTGTTGAGTGGCGGAACCCAATGCCGATATTTGTCTTTTTATCAGAATGAGGTCATTCATTCGCCCGGGTAACAATAAAATCGCTTTGCCATTTTCGCATCATTAGGCCTGTAATTTATTAATTTTATATATCATATCAATCACCAACGATGTGGCAAAAATATAATTGGTATTACTTTTGTTTCGTGTTATATAAAGATAAACTATACTTAAGGCCAGATTTATAAAGGGGACAGTGTGCTAACAAGTGGGGCAGTGGCCCGGGGCCCCCACAAATGAGATGAAAATATATTTTTTATCAGATTAGCAGGTTTTTTTCACCAAAGCGACAACACAACAACATGTAAACAGTAATCTATATATATATATATATATATATATATATATATAATAATTCTAGTATATTTAGTATATAATCTAGCTACAAAAACATCTATCTACATACAATATTTTCACTTAAAGTACTAGGGCAAATTAAATTGCCCTTGTACTTTTAGTGAGATGGAAACCTGGTATTATAGTATGATCTATTATGCAGGTATTACCTACTGAAGTAGATAAATGGATTAAAGGTTCAACCTCAATCCTCCGCTCTAAGTTCTAAATCCAGCTCTAAGATAATTAAGAAATACCAGCCAATAGTTGCTAATTTAATTTGATTCCAATCATTAGAAGCAAGGGCAATATTTTGCAGTTGTATTGCAACACACAGAGCTTCTTTTTTTATATCGTCGGGGTAGCGTGCAAACCTACTGATAGCCTAATAAATTGTCAAGAGATAAAACTATAATATTTTTTATAAAATTATGATTATACGTTTATTATAGGAAGGTTTCTGCAATTTGGAAAATTAATCTGTATATATGTCTCGACTATATGAAATAAATTAAAAGTCGACTTTATATTTTTTTACACTTTCGAAAGGTTATACCTTTCGAAGATACGAGTCAGAAGTACGAGTACACAACGACAAGAACAGATTTAGCAGGTTTACAGTCTAAGTTGACTTTTTAAAAACCAAATCCCTATCTTAAGAGGAATGATATCGTTCACAACTCGTAGCACTTGTGTATTACATAAAAAAACTGTGCAATGCTATAGTGAGTGTCATTTTATTGTAATCTTAGACATATTACTTATAAGAAGCAATTGCTGGTTAATAGATCAATTCAATGTAATTTGGTACACCATTGTATAAGTTTCACCGATTACCATAGTGTAAAGGAATGTTGTGAATTAATGGCAGCGATTGTGACTCATCTTACATTTATCACTGTGGAAAAATGATTCCAAGATCTTGATGTTATAATATGAATCTCATAGAAGGAAATAAAGTAATCTCCATTCAGATTTTTATATTGAAAATATAAATAACTTTCCGCCGAATTCTCTAGACATTTCATATTGAGTGATGGAACGGAACGCTACGCTTTGCCTTATTACTAGAGCGAGGAAATAAAAATATATAATAATTCGTTCCCCCGAGTGGCAACCAAACCCACAACCGTCGTTTATAGTCACATGCTTGTGCTACTGCACCATGACGGGCTTGTCGTATTTGCTTTTAAATACTTCATATATTTAAAGTTTTTTATTAAAATCTACATAAACCAATCAATTTAAAAATAATATCATGTGCTATACTAGACTGTGACATTGAAAATATATTTGTATGAAATGTAGGTATATTATGTAATCTGATAATGTACAAAATATGACCATAATTAAAGTTTTAACAAATAAGTAGAATATTGTTACAAAAAAAAACCTCATTTTCTAATTATCGCAGAGATAACTTGAATGTTTAAAAATATTTTTGACCAACCAACCAGCCTATTAATATTTCGTTTATAAGACAATAAATTCAATTCCTTATAATAAACCTTTTTTTATTAATGTTATTTATTCTTTTCCTTAATTTGTTCATAGTGGTAAAACTCAACATCGCATTTTATCTTACAAAATTTTATCAGTGTCTAAAATCAGCTTTTAAAACTAAAGTAACTATGTAGGTTGTACATAAAATATTCTAAAATAAAAACATATATATAATGATCAATGAGATGAAAAGAAGAAAGGATATTTAAATAATACATTATATTCGCATATAGTTACAGTTGTGCAATAAATATATCGCTGTGCTACATGACAAATGTTAAACATATAAATTAATAGACTAATAAAAAAATATTAGTCAACATTGGTTTAAATACCTTTTCAATAAATTTGTAGCTTCATTTCTACCAATAGCAATTCCTAAGTCGGCAAAGGCTGAAATAAGTTCTTCCAGATCAACTTTTCCTGAAAATAAAAATATAAAAAATTGAATATTTCCTTTAGCTTTATAGCATGGGGGGGATCTGTGTCCATTCTCCATGTGCTGTCCAATTTTTGAGACATTTGCATATTGAGAGGCGGAACTCAATTCCTTGCTTTATCTTGTACCAGAGCAATTAAATTAATATAATTCATTCCCCAAGTCACACTCCCAAACACATCCATTGTGTTTACAGTTAGACATTGTGCCACAACAGCCTCAATTATGATAGAAATTTATTATGAAATTTTAAATAGGAAAATCAAGTCAAAAATACATATATAATACATATAACTTTGAAATTACACAAAATGTAAGGAAGATAAAAAAATATTTATTTTCAAGTTAACTTTACTCACCATCTTTATTTTTATCAAGATGGGAAAACTGCAACCTAAGATTTTTTTCATGTTCTCGGACATAGTGAATGAACTCTGACAGTGTAACATCTCCAGCATTCTTTCCACTTTTTGCTAGAAATTTCTGAAATATTATAAATAATATTCTATATTTTTATTAAAAAAAAAGAAAAATAATTACTAAGGGCACACTAATAACTGTGATAAGATCCAAAACAAGGATTTTCAAAATGTCTTATCTGCTTGTCTGGGCATTTATTTACACTAATATAAGAAATGGCTTAACGGATTTAAATACATTTTTCAAATTTGATTGTATGATCATAAAAAATAGAGAGATTTCAAGATTTACGATTCTCCAAAGTAAGTTGGCCTCATGTCTATAAAACCCATTATATTAAGAAAAAAAATCAGCTTCACGCTGTATACCACACACAGCAGGGCAGGCATAGGGATCTTAGTATTAAGACACTCTGTTCCCCTGTTCCAGAGCGAAGAAATGGAAATATAAACATAAATAAATATTTCACTTTCTCGGAAATATATAAGATATAAATTATTATTAATTTAATTTAAATATATAAGATATAATTTAAATTTTTATAAAGTTCAAAATATATTTATTGAACTAATTTCTATTAATTAAATTATTGTAGTACAAATATTTTTACTTAGTATAGTATATTTAGTATATTTAATATAGTTTTCTAAAAGATCTTGCAATCCTAGGCAGAGCTCTTAGCTAATCCCACCCACCCTACTACCACCCTCACACACCCACATGGTGACACATTAAATAATACTTTCTTCTTAAAGAAGCAAAATATAAAATATCATTATTAGTATTTATTATACTTTGGTATTAAGGATTGATATATTTCTAAGTATGACTTTCATATTACAATTGAGTACTTAATTATTGACACATATTTCTAGCCATTAAAAATATAATATACAATACATATACTAATCATTAAAATAAATATACTACATTAATACATTTATTTGTAATTAATACATTTTAATTATTGATATATTTAGGATATAAATGATCTGTAATAAGCACATCTTAAATAATTATATTTTATAGTAACTATGAATGAAATCAATATTTTTTTCATATTTTTAACATACATAATTTAAATAGAATTCTTGGCCAGTATTATTTTTAATGTCATATGGGTCAAAAAAAATTAAAGCAAATATTTATAAAAAATCTATTTATCAAGTGGTCACATTAATAATAAATAGATCACGTGATTGCAATAAAGTTAAATGAAATTAAAGCACCGTTAGAGTTATGTTGGAACTATTTTAAATTCTAACCTCTGCATAGCTGCGATTGATGTGCGGGGCCAACTCCTTGAGAGCAACGGATAGATCGTGAATGTCAATCTTGCCATTTCCATCCGTGTCTAACTTAGAAAACAATTTTTCTAATCTTTCTTCGTCTTCTTTTGGTAATTCCTCTATTTCCAACGGCGGATGACACTGCACCATGGTGTCTGTTGTCAGCGTAAGTACTACTTATTGTCGAACAAGTTATAAAATCTTCGTGGAGCCTTATGTTAACATACATTACTTCAGCCTAAATTAAATGTACGACCAAATTCATTTTTGCGGATTCCGACTAAACTTTCATTCAAAAGAAATTTTGACAGGTACCTTCTGGCTTCCTACTTGCGCACTAATTAAGGAACATTATATTATATACTTATACTAGAAACGTAACTCCTATACAAAAAAAATTGACCATAGCTTAACGCCACAGAACACATTTACTCATTGTTTTATGCGCGTATACTACTAGCGCCCTCGTGAATGAGCAACAGAAAACTTTGAGAAAAAAGAAAGCGGGAATATACAAATTGAGGTACATTTAATAGTACGCGATATTTGGATAATTTTAATTGCAATGCACAATTAAATATTAACAAATAAACATTTGTTATATCAAACAAAGTTACCTCTTTTTATAATAGAATTCTATATAAGAAACAGGTATATGAATGTAACAGAATGTACGAAGAACACATTTTTTCGTACAGTGACGGTATTCTTATCAATGTGCGATATGTACTGTATCATTTACGAAATAGAAATAATTTGAATATTATATTTTTTAATTAAAATCATATATTTTTTTAATTAATTAATATTTAAAACAAGTAGAAAATACACTGATATTTTTTTAAGTTAACTGTTTTATAAAATTTTTGAATAGCTAGATAATATTCAATAAAACCTCCTGTACAAACACAAGTCCCACATAGTAAACCCACACAGTGATATATTACGGCACTGCGGCCTGCGCTAATTTTTCTGGTAAAGCAGCGGCATCTATCTTTCAATTGTAAATACAGGAATTTTTGTCTATTGATGTTTTAAAGGTTGAGAACCTTTACCATACTAGAAATGTTTAGAAATATTTTAATAACTAAAAATGTAAAAAAGCGTAAAGAGTATTTAATGTTTATTTAAAAAATAATTGTAGAACATTGAAAAACTACAATATTTATTTATTTTTTAGTATTTAATTAATAAACCACAAACTATAAAATAACCACAGATTGCATATATTCTTCAAGTGCATATTCTGCATGTCTATTCGACTTAAATTTAACAAAAAGTACTTCAAGTTAGAGATAGATGGCGTTGTTTTATTGAAAGAGGCAATTAAAATTATAGTACTTGATAAATTATTATATGAATCAGCGTTGACAGATTTTATTCGGTGAGTAAAGCGGGATTTTTGAATATTTAAAGTAATAAAGCGAGATTCTTTTGCCAGAAGGGGGATAAAAAATATCGGTATCTATCACCATTGGAAGCTTTCTTAGATTAATAATATATAAAATTGTTTACTCACAATTCAAAAGAATTTGCAAAGATCTATTTGAATAAATAATATTTTGATCATATACAATGTTTTTAGCTTCGTGGTGTATTCCGCACACTTATCTTAATAGCTGGCTTAATTTTATGACCAATTAAATAGAAACTGACGTGGTGTAAGGTAACATGAATGAAATTGTACATTACTTTTGAACAGATCTGTTCGTGTAAATATTGTTTTCTTAACTTTTCGGGGCAAAGATTTTGTTAGTAAACTTTCTGAAGTGGGCACAAGACTGGGGTGGGCACGGACCACCCGGTCACCCCTCTTCCTACGCCCATGGACGTCGGTCCTTAAGCGCGTCGGCTGTTTTGCTTGGCCTAAGCTGGATTATACTGCTTTTTGACAATCGCCCTAAATTTTTCATTTCTTCTTACCCTGTAGTATTCTTTTGTAATTATCAATTAAAATTTTACTATATTAAATAAATTGATAAATAATTCCAATAACTGCATAAATATTTATAACATTTACTTAAAAGTATGAAATAAAACTGGAATTGCAATTATTATCTATTATTATTATATAAATGTATGCAATGTATCTGGCACAAATATCTATCAATGTATCTGTCACCCTATTATATGTCATTAAAATCACTTAATAATCTGACCATCTTTTGAAAGTAGGTCTTTCATACTTTATAATTATCCCTGTCCCTCTTTTTTCATTGTATTGTATAGTGAATGAGAAGGACGCAAAGTAAAAATTTGTCAAAATTCGAGGTAACTTTCATGGAGCTTCAACCAATAAATCCGTAGGGATGGCATTGCTATTATGTCAAAATGACAATACACAAATTGACTGACGTGACCGAAAGACTAAACTTTAAAAGTTAATGCGGGTAGACGCTAGTAGTTCGTTCTCATCGCAAAGTCAATCCTATTTGTATAAAAATAGGGCAAAAACTCGAAAAATTACATATAGTTATCCGATTATAGGAACATAGACTCAACTACGTTGACTTAACGTTTAATATCATAATAGCATTTATAAAGAATTGCTATCAAAACAGGCCTAAGTAAAAAAAATGAATGGGGGTGAACAAAAGCTCATAAAAGTTGGAGATTAATCGAGGATTTAAGCACAATATAAACGAAGCGCACACATGTCACGGCTCACGGTATACGTATTGACGTACGTTATGGGCTTGTTTGCCGATGACAACAGAACAGAGGGTACAATCATTATTATAAGTAACGTTTTTAATATTTTATACAACTCTTAAACAATTTATTAAAATGAAAACCTCGTTTTTATTTTCTATTAATTTAAAGATATATATTATTATTATTTAGTAGTAATTTTTACTATTTTTTAGTTCACGAAATATTTCAATTTGTATTTACTTATTTCTAAAAAAAATAAGTACAGCAGTTTTTTTTATCCTTTTTTTGGTTTATAGAGAAACTGGAAGATCGTTATTTTTTAAACCATGTATATGTAACAGAACACAAAAGATACAAATTTGGAAAAAATACGAAATAAAACAAAGGAACGTATGGAAAGCGCATCGAGTGATCGACTGTTAATTATAGAATGTGCCGTCAACAAGGGGGTAGAGTAAATAGCGCTTTCATATAAATATGCTAAATACGAATACTTACTATAAAATATATAAATTCTATTAAATGTATGTATGATTTTACGTATGTATATAAATGATATGTTATATAATAAAACAGTAAAAATATTTTGTAAATGTACAGATTTAGTATTTTTGATTGAAATGGATAGAGGGGCACTTAAAAAGAATAACAGAAAGCAAATAATTTTTTTTCATTTCTTATCTGTCTGTCCGTCTGTATGTATATATGGTCACGCTAATCTCTTACAATACTGAACCGATTTACGTAAAACTAGACGACTCGACTCTCGACATCAATACATTTGACTGTCAATTCTGTTTATTAAATGAATAATCATGTAGTTCAAGCGGGCGAAGCTGCGGGGGGCCCGCTAGTAAATAAATAAATTACAATTTTGAAATATATAAATTACACATTTGAATAATGATTACATATTTAATAAAATAAACTATAAATATAAATTCCCTACACATGTATCAATTTGTGTAACGATTACCAGCCACTGACGATAGAAGGGGAATGAAGCTTTAAAAAACAAACCTCCTAAAATTGAATAAAACAAAATTATTATGTATAGGCACTAATAAATATTTATTTAAAAGCTTAAACAAAAGTTTTAGTACATTTTATTATAATTCTTTTATTGTAAGTACGAAAAAAAATTAATGAAATAATAATTGGTGATAATTTTTTCATTAACATTTTTAAATTTCCGTCTGTCAAAGATTTTTTTTAAATTTTAATGCGTAATTATTAATTTTTTTTACATATAGAAATAACAAGAACTACAAATTGTAAAAAACCATGTTTAAACGATTAATAAATAGGCACAAGCAAAAAACATTAGATAGTAAATTCATATAAGTATTTATTATTTGGACCTTTGACCTATCTTAAATTGAAAAGATTTAATATTTTCTTACACGGCAAGTTGAGAAAACCATTAGGTATATAGGGTAATGGCACCAGTAACTAACCGACAACCACTAATGATCGTCTTTTCTTTCTGCTTACACAATATTTTTTCCGCCATTTTGTTTAAAGATGGCGAATTGTAAATTCGAAGTTGAAATGTACATAGAGCGAGTGCTTTAATGAAAATATCTAATTTTTTTAAGTAATTGCTAAATGATTTAGGCTTTATTTCACAAATACATAAATTATATTTATATACTTATATTTTAAATAATTTTGTTGTGTAACTATTCAATGTTAGCTTATTTTTGTCCAAATAATAAATGTCAGTTACTTGTTTGTGTCGACTGCTTTTTTTCATTTATCTACAGATAACAATTAGTTTAAAGAAAAAACTACCCTCTCGAATAATTCTCCAGGGCCAAGAAACTACGAAAAGCTAAAAGAAAATTCTCGAATTATCCGATGTGACATAATAAATTCTAATAAAACACTGATTAAATAATATGTATTATATTTTTTCATTTTAAATTATGCCCCCTTAAAGGGGCACAACTTGGTATTATAACCGTTAGTTCAAGTGAGGTATCAGATGAAAGGGCTCTGGATAAACTTGAACTTCAGAAAAAACTCAATTTTTTATACCGAACCCGGTGGGCGAGCAAGACTCGCGCTTGTTCGTACAAATGTTATGCAATTTTAACATATTTTAGGTCGCTAAAAATATATTTCTATATATACCTAATATCAACTTAAAATTTTATTAAATTCTCACATAATTATGATTTCAATCTTTATGATTTTTTATGTGTGATTATTTTTATAAAATATCTATTACTGGTGTCATTACCGAATAGTGCAGATATCTATTAGAATTAATTATACTAAGGATTAAAAATAAGACATAACTTTAATTCATTGTTTATTTACATTTTTCTAAATATTATTATACCTATTATAAGAGATCGAAATTATATATACATTATATTATATTTAGTTGTTGTTATATGTCGGTATGTATCTAGTATATCTACATTTAGTAAAAATTACACGTTATAACACGATGAAGCATGTAATTTTTTTATACAAATAAATATTAAATCAGCTTCACACTGTATCTCGCATATAGCAGGGTAGGCAGAGGGAACCCAGCCACCACTTACCGCCGATTTTTTTGCGTGGTGGAACTTAACGCCTTAGTCCCAATGTAAAAAATAATCATTCATTCCCCCGAGTGGGGATTGAGTCCACAATCGTCGAGTACACCCTTGTGCCCCTGCGCCACGACGACCTCAAATATAAATATTAAATACTGCGTAATTTTCGAAAAAAATAATTCTACGATACAATAAATTAGGGAATTAAAATCTTATTATAAAATAGCACCTATGCTTAATTTAGTTAATTACACTTTACATATCGATTAGTTATTAACTAAACGTATGTACCTACGTAGTAAACGCCCTGCCAATTTTGACTAGATCTACATATAAACATAAGCAACTAATTAGATTTGCTGTCATATTTATCACATTACCTTTATTATCACATTAGGTATGCAATAAACCACAATAAAAGACTTTTCGTTAACTGGAATTAAATTCTAAGAAATTTCTTTGCCGCTTCTGTACATATCGCTGATAATTCTCTCAATAGGAATATCGCCAATAGTAGCACGAAAAAATAATTCCACAATTGTAGCTCCAGAAATTCTTCTCACAATAGACAAAACTTGAAGCAGCTGGCTTGAACGAGTGACGTCGAGAGGATACATGCGCGATGTATACTGTGAACAAAATATTAAATGAAAGGTTATAAAATATGTATATACTAAAGATTATTAAGTAAAAAAGTAATGTATTCTAAGCCCATAATTACGCAGAAAACAACAAAGTAATTCAATATTTTATACCTCATTAAGCACTACTTGTGAGTGATCCTGTAAGGCAGCAACTGCAGGAAGATCTTGAAGTTTTTTCATTTCCACATTTACTTGGCATGGACTTCCTATATTTAATTTATCTGTAAAGCTTGTTTTAAAAAGAACTATTGCTCGAAGGCAGGCATATTCATTGCTATCTGGACGAAATTTCAAAAACTCAGCTAAAGCTGTTTGAAAATGGTCTATTTCTTTAGAATCTACATTTACTTTTTTTGTATCTAATAAGACTTTCAAATCTAGGGGATATAAAAATTGTGCTGACCCAATTATAAAAAGATCTCGCCAGGATTCTTCAAGTAATAACAGTCTGTCTGAAAGAGATAATGATGCAAAGGCAGGGACGTTTTTTGCCCACTTTACATTCATAAATAATAATCTAGCAGCAGCTTCGCACATTGCTTCTGGATCGGTGGGCCTAAGAACAGGAGATGTAATAGTGGGAGAACATGGTACTTTTAGGTGACAAGATGACAATGGGGAAGTCAATAAACTAAATCTGTTATATGAATGGTACGCGTGAAATAGAGGTACCGGAGGTGGAGGGGGGAGCAAATTATGCTTAGGTATAGCTAAATCTAGAGCTGGTGGTGGCAAGGAAATTTCGGTTGATGGAATCGCAGGATCTTTCATAAACAACGCCATTTGTCGCCGTATTGTTGAATTTCTAGGGCCTCTTTCATGTTGCACCGCTAAAAAAAACATTTTATATTTATTATATAGTTATTATATACAATTATATACCATTACATGTATTAATTCCACTAACCGTCCTTGTTCATGCCAGCATCGAGGCATTTAGTTAAACGACAAGCACGGCATTGATTTCGATGAGCTTTATCAACTAGACAAGCGCCAGGATTCCTTGCCTTACAAGCATAACGGCGGTCGCGTCGCACTGACCGCTTGAAGAACCCTGCACAGCCGTCGCAGGCGAATACCCCATAATGCTTCCCTGAAGAGTGATCCCGACACACCGCACACGGGACATCGTACAAAATACGACCTGTTAAAAAATATTACGAAATAAAAACCTATATTATCTAGGCGACTCTACGCATGGGAGTTAGAGTCTCAATTGTGCCTCCATGACATCACTTAAGCAATTTATATTTGAAATAGGTTACAATAAGAATATTTTTACCACCAGATTAATTTAATTTTTATATCCCTGCTATGAAAAGAGTTGCTGTTGCTAAATTAAATAAGTAAAAGTATAAAGACTGGTAGTTTTGCTAAGGGAGTATATTTCGTTGACAGAAATTGATGGACACAAAAGTGTTGACATATAAGGACGTAACATTCTACAGTTATTGAAATAGGGTCGGGTTTAAGACTCCGCCCTAGGCAGGGCGAGCCCCAACAAGTCA
Source organism: Heliconius besckei (assembly GCA_018249835.1). NCBI lineage: Eukaryota > Metazoa > Arthropoda > Insecta > Lepidoptera > Nymphalidae > Heliconius > Heliconius besckei. Next base: position 15,107 of record DWNA01000089.1, on the reverse strand, counting down.
TTCATCATTTGCGTTACGTTTGTGATGTTTTTATTTTATTTTGTTAGATTTAGATGCTTTTCGCAAATAGCTGCTTATATGACAACTAATTAAAATTTTTGCGAAGCAGGTTATGCCCGTTATTTATTAAGTATTTGTTTTTAGGTTTAAAGGATTAGATTAAAATAAAGATATTTTTTAAAGATTTTAATATTACTACGTTCATGTACGAACTACAAAAACTATATACATGAAAATAAAGAATAAAAAATAAACTAAAATAATATGATAAAAAGAAATAGAACAAAAACAAATAAATTGAAATATCTAAAATTAATCAGTCGCCCTGAAAATAATAAAGTTACATAATTATATGTAAACGAAGCAGGTTATGACCGTTATTTATTAAGTATTTGTTTTTAGGTTTAAAGGATTAGATTAAAATAAAGATATTTTTTAAAGATTTTAATATTACTACGTTCATGTACGAACTACAAAAACTATATACATGAAAATAAAGAATAAAAAATAAACTAAAATAATATGATAAAAAGAAATAGAACAAAAACAAATAAATTGAAATATCTAAAATTAATCAGTCGCCCTGAAAATAATAAAGTTACATAATTATATGTAAACAGATTCCGTTTCTATAAAAATACACAAATTTCAGTAAACAAAAGTTGAGACCATCAAAAAAAACCGATTACTAGTTATAGTCATCTTTAATTCATTTCCATTACAACTCATCCAGGGTACATTTTAATCTGCTTTGTTCATCTATCCTCAATGCGATCCCACGGCACAACAGACCGTTTAGTGCGAGCAGATAATATGGCTATATTAATACACCTCCAAACACGGCTATAGTCGAAAAGGCACAAAGGCACTTCTATACAATAAGACATTCCGAATAAAACGGTGCACATGAATACGTACACTTGCGAGGCAGGAAACGCGGTGTCGAATATAAGATGATGAAAAAAAGATTCACAAAACTCTTCACTATAGACAATGGAGAGGACAAAAGCCAAGAAGTGGAGAAGTGGGGCCTGGGAACAATTTGTAGCTCAATAAAAAGATTATTAACGATACTACAATATCCATAGCGACACACTCACATCACGGAAATAATTTAGACCTATTTTATAATTGCTAAATAATTTACAATCCAAGTTTTAGTTTTATTCGTTTGTTTGCTTAAGGCAGTGGGAACCTAGTGCTGAGACAGTCAATTCCCATTTGCCGCCGAATTGGGGAAGCATTGTGTTTGGAGGTTATTTGAAGTTCAACGCCGCAGAGTGAAGAAATGAAAATATTAAATATTTCGTTTCCTCGAGTGAAAATGGAAGTCAAAACCTGCCTCGTTTCCAGTCACACGTTCCTACCCCTTGCGCCTCGACAATTTTTTTTTTAAACTAAATTTAACTAATATAACATTTTGCTATCACTAACGATGCTAAGCACTTATCTCGTTGTTATTGTTTAACGATGGCTATCACCCCGTGTGAGCGGTCACCTGTACCGCGGCATCGCGTGACACCCACCTCGCCTCCGCGCAGTGGGTGCAGGGTTAGGTGGGACTGGCTATTAATTAATAGTGATAGGAAGCGGGATGCGCTTCCAAAGTTATTAGTGCAATATACAATTTTTTTTATGTTTCCCATGTGAATATCATTCGTAATTTATTGGTTTTAGTTTTTTTTTTTAATAATTTTCAGATCTTGAAACAGTATGATATATCAAATAATATAAGTTATTGTAGTAATTTATTGCTTTCAAATCTATTTATAGATTAATTAATTAATAATTATTAATAAATATATTTATAAATGTAAGTATGCAAATAGAGACAAGTATGTAATTTCAGGCCGTCGTGACGCAGCGGCACACGGGTGTGACTGTAACGCGACGGTTGTGGGTTCGATCCCCACTCGAGGAAGTAAAATATTTATTTATGTTTATTCGCTCTGGGGTCGAGGCAAAGCGCGACGTTGAGTTCTGTCACTCAACACGCAGTGTCTTCAGAATTTGGCAGAAAGTGGGGAACGGAGTGTCTTAACTTCACTAGTTTCCGCCTACCCTGCTCTGTGCGGGATACGGCTTGATTGATTTAATTTTGTTTTTTTAATACAGATATTAATAATACTATTGACGCAATAATGTTAAATTTTCAATAGACAACTAAGATATTTCAAAATAAACTATTAATTGTTTATTTTAAACAAATACATGTTCAATTGAGAAATGTCAGGCACACTAATACGTAAATTAGATCGGTGACGCATGGATCGCTTTGGGAAAGTAGCTAGTATCGTTATCAGACTAATTTGAGGGTCCGGGGTGAGAGTAGAGGCAGATGCGCCCGCGCTCGTGGGAATACCAAATTAGCTGTGACATGTCATCTCGTTAAAATACACATTATTATCATTTGCTAAATTTGACAGACGAATTACTATGTTTTACCTGTTCGATGTTTATTAAAATGTAGGTAGGTACTCACTGGAAGAAGCCGGCAGCGATTGCAGTTCCATTTTTTTGTATTTAAATTATCATTATCTGTAACAAAATTAAATATTAATATTTGTTTTTTTTTATAAATATAAAAAAATTGTATTGCATCGCTGTAATTAGTCTTCATAATTACGTTCATGCAAAATATATTTATAAATCTTTATTTATATAGTATACTGATGTGTATATTAATTTATAAAATAAAATAATATTAATATCTGTAAGAAATATTTTTCACACGCTTTGTTCCATGCGAAATAAAATTTGAAGTACCGCGCCATCCCTTGCGGTTTGTAAGAGCTCTCAAAAATCATATACAAAGTATAAAGAAAAAGAAAAGAAAACGGAATAATCGCAACAAATGTACGAAAATAATGAACTATTGTTCTTGCGAGCATACTGACATCTTTTTGGCATAAAGCTGAGTGCTACTTGTAATTTTGTTCATGATTATTATATTGTTCTAGTGGCTCCTTGTTAAACTAAACGGCTTTTACCCCGACCACTATAGAGTGGTTAACACTTAATTCTTTAAAGCACTTGCAGTTTTACCAACGCGGTATATTATACATATTTGTGGGAAATATATTTAATATTAAAACATAATTTCTCTAAATAGTTGTAATATTTTATATAACATATATATATATATATATATATATATAACATATTTTTTTCTTATTTATATATTTATATACTTTTTTATTTATATATTTTTCTATATATATATATACCTAATTGTAATTAAGCGAGAAAGGAATGATGACATGAAGCAGGAACTACTAAATCTCATATTTATTCACAATTACATTTCTCCCATAATAGTTACTTGTCTTTCAATATTTGCGTCAGCAGAGTAGAGTACATTTCGCAATATGCAGTAGCTGTCGATTTCGCACTGTATTGTTTATTTGTCGGCTACTATGAAGTAAAAGTTGTTTTTTCTGTAATTACAGTTTCGCAAAACAGGTAATTATGTTGGGATTATCCCGATAAGTAGAAAGGCACAATGGTACGGATGAGCTGCGCCGGGTCGGACGGGCCCGGTGTGCATCGGAGGGTTACTAACAAAAGCATCCTCAACAGTAACATCGAAAAGTCGGTAGCTTCTTGCTTTTAAAATTCTAATGCAAAAAAATTCTTTTCATAATATTATGTTCCCTAAATAGGCATTTTTTTGTCCTTTACAAAAATAGATTTTAATATCACCTCAAGAAACAAATTTAGTTCATTTTTATTAAATTTAATTTCGTTTCAATGCTGTCATTATTATATTTTTTGGTTGGAATACAACTCTATTTTATAAATAAAAGTAATGATATCTAACTATCTACTATATTTTGACCGTTTTTTTTCTTATATTATAACGTGCAATGCTCTTAAAATAAGTTACATATATTCATTTAAACTATTAATTTTCTATTGGTAATGTAACGAATGAAATTATCACTCTGTTCTCCGATTTCGGATTAAAACATCGGATTCGGATTATATACATATAAATAATTTTTTTGTATCTTTCTGTGTTTTCAAAGTAACTGTGTTTTTTTTAGTGCATACCTACAGGTATTAACAAGATACAAAATACAAACAAACAGTTTTAATTTGTTGTCTGTCTGTCTTTCTGTTGGTTTGGGCTAATCTCCGGAACAGCTAAATTGAATTTTATGGGACTAAATATAGACTCATTATGGATAAAATATAGACTGCTTTTTTTTCCCCGAATTCCAGCGGGATTGGGATTTACCCGTGAAACACCACGAAACGGGTGCAAAGCGTGGTGGGTTGTTTGATGTTTATTATAATTTCATAGTTAGACGTTTTTGAATCTTTAAATATTTCGTAAAATTCATTTAGATAATAACATAAAAATAAAAAATATATATTATTATTTTATATTAATACAAAATAAAAAATAATATACTTGCGCAAAAAAATCTATAGAACAATTTTCAAATCCATGTTTGTATTTAGACTATTTTCAAATATGATGCCTACTACAATTACCTCTATTTACAATTATTTACAATATAAAAAAAATATCTCCCATATGTAGTTTACTTTTTAACATCATATAGTGCACTCACAAGGAAAAATCACTGAAATTACCTATCACAAGCCGTGTCCGGAAAACATTAATTGTGAAACTTTAACGAGTTGACAAGTGAGTGAAAATTAATTTAGAATAGGTATTAACGCTTTCGACGGTTATCGTTTTCAATTGTAATTTAATTTAACGCCAGCAATCATGGGAAAAATTGTTTTTAGATACATCTTATAGTATTTAAGCGTAAATTATAAATGAATAATTGTACTTATATGTTTTTATAATATATAGGTACCCGCTTAGTTAAATAAAATGTTGTCAACACTTTAACTATATGAGCGTTTCATAAAAAATCTATTAAAATAATCGATGTTTATTTATATTTCTTTTATATTAATAAAATAAATGTATATAGCAGATATTTATTAAATTAATATGCGTACTTAACATTGTCTCAAATTTGTGGTGATAAAAATATATATTAAATTTGATCTTATTTTTTGTTACTTTATTATGATTTTTAGCTAACTTATCAACATATGGAATGAGCAGTTTTAAAGTAAGTTTAACGCAACAAAATTTCCACTTGTCAGGTTAATAAAAACGACAAATCAGAAATTGAAAATTATTTTAATTAGTATATAATTATTTTTATTAATAAATGATTATATTAAATATATTTCTAATGGACAATGTCACCACAAAAACATTACTTTAATTATCCTTTTATCCTTATTCTTTCTTTTAATCGCTTACAGTAAAAAAATGCATTTCGCTAATCTATTAGTTTTATTGTTACACTATAATTGTCTATAAGTGTACACGCGAACTACGATTAATTAGAAGAAAATATGTAGACAGGTAAGATGCTCTACCATAACTTATAACATTATTATTTGAGTTTTAAATCATGATATTATTAATATGAGAATAAAGATGTCTGGTGAATATAGAGTGGCAATCGCATCTAATTTAACAGACATCAACACACCCCAAGACGTCAAATATCACATAGTAATTTTCAACATGAATATTAAAGAATCTAAGTAGAGCAACTTTTCTGTCAGATGATGCCAATGTTCTTAAACAAATAGCGAACTATCTATAATTGGCAGATTTTTATCTTTCTCCTAGTAGCACTTCCCAAAGATCCTGCATGCTTACTTTCAGTTTTTCTCCGTCTTTTTGTTGTTTGTTACCCAGTCACTCAGAAAAAAACGAAAAACCTATTCTATAATTATAATTAAATATGTATAGGTTCAGGGAAAAGCTTCAAAACAATTTTCATTTGACTAAAACGTAATATAATATTTCCCAGAAAAAGCCGAAGTGACATTTTAGTATTTTGCTTGCACATGCATGTGTAGCCATTAAGTAACATACATAAAAATTATAACTTTACTTTTAAATAAATCTCTTATCAAATATTAAACTGTGAAATTAGTTACTCTTTAAAAGTCTGTAATAAAACATATTAAAACATTATCAAAATTCAATTTGTTTTTAATTTTCTATACTTTATAGAAACATAACAAGTAAATACGTACTTGAATGACAATTACCTTTTTTCAACTTAATTTGCAATATGTCAATATATATATTTAACAAATTTGTATTCTTACAAATGTTATTTATCTGTTTATTAATTTATTGAAATAAAATATATTTGTCAATTACTTTATCAATTGATTTGATTTTTTTCACAACATTAAAATTAAATTAAATTAGCTTCACGCTGTATCCCGCACACTTTCCGACGAAACCTGGAGGCGTTGCGTGTTGACTGGCGGTACTCAACTCCGCGTTTGGCCTCGTCACCAGAGCGAAGAAATGAAAATATAAATTTAAATAAATATTTTATTTCCTCGAGTGGGGATCGAACCCACAACCACAACATAATTTAAAAAAAACACGAAATCACACTAAAAAGATATATTCTATTTGTTATTCTTGCCTACCTGGCAAGGTTCACATTTTATTTATGTACCATTGCTATCGGTTTCGGAAGTGTGCAAATTTTCAATAAAGAAGTGGATCAAAATTACGCCTCAAGATTTTCTTACATAGATAACTACCGGTGAAAATAAAACGAAACTAAGAAGCTGGCCATTATATGAAATAACAAGAAACCAATGACAACTATTAGGTACAAACTTGTAGCGTTGCGGGAATATTTTAACTTTTAGCCGTAAAGTTAAAAATTTTAACATTAACTATTCTATAAATGGAAATATTTTAGAAAGAGTCAACCTAATTAGCGATCTCGGGATCACATTAGACAGTAAGTTAAGTTTTATTCCACATTTAGACGACATAATAAAAAAGGCACTAAAACTGCTAGGTTTCATTTTGCGAGCCTCAAAAGAATTTAAAAGATCTACTACCAAAATAACATTATTTAACTCTATAATACGTAGTCAGCTTGAATATTGTTCTGTTGCATGGAATCCTCATTATAAGTCACATGTAAACAGATTAGAAAGAGTACAGAAGAGATTTTTGCGTCAATTGGCTTACAAAGATAACTTGCTGAAACAAGCTAAAAGCTATTTCGATCACTTAAGATTTTATAATGCCCTTTCTTTATCTAATCGTAGAGATTTACTTGATCTTTGCTTCTTACATAAAATTATAAATGGTTGTATCGATAGTCCAAATTCGTTAAACAGAATAGGTTAAGTAATACCAAGGCGCAATTCAAGAAGCCACAATAAAAATAAGCACACTTTTAAAGTACGTTTCTGTAGGAGTAACATAGGCAAAGCAGCTCAATTAAATAGAACTCTAATATTATATAATAGCATATTCAAAAAAGCAGGTTTAGATTTATTTAAGCAATCTATATCATCTTTCAAATTTCAAACCGAAAAAAAATTACCTTTGCTCTTAAATAATTATCGATAAATAATAAATTATTATTTCATTTTAAAATTTTAGTGTTTCTGTTTCTTTTATAGTATAAGTTTTTAATTTTTTTTGAAGTGTAAGTAATGTTAGTGTAGAAGGATTTGTATTGTGTTTGTTTTCATTTATTTTTAATTTATGCATGTCAAGTTAGCGCGGTATACAATTAATGTCGTTCTCACTTAAGATTGATTTTTTTAGCGTTTTGAATTATTATTGTATACAACGTTGGCTTCCTATTAAATAAATAAATATTTATTTAAAATACGTATATTTGTGAATAACAGTAACATATTTAAAGTGTTATTTCACATTTAGGAAATAAAAATAATTTTTGACTTCCACGTAGCAGGATTTAAACCCGCGCCTCGTGGAAACCGCCCAAGAGGCCTTGCTATTCTAAAAAAAATCATATCCCTATGCAATTTTGTGTTTTATCAATTTGATTATTAAATTAATAAAGATAATTAAACGTTATGCATTATTAAATTTTAATCTTAAAATTACATAAATATAATAAGAAAAATAATGGAATCTGAAAGTAAAAGCGTTATTTATTTAATGAGCTCAAAATATCTCTACCTATTAACCCGCATACTCTTAAGGATGAAGGATATATGAGCTAGTGCTTACGACCTACCGCAGAATGATTTTTCAAATATTATGTTAAATTCCATTAATGTATATAATTTATTGTTTATTTAACATTAATTAAGTCAACACAATCAAACGCTAGTTATTGCATCACTTCAAATGCATACCTATTTGTGGTTAATTTCATAGAAAATGAGTGTATACGCCGGTATCCAAAAATGCATTTATAACACAGATACAAACTATTACAAATTTATAATTGTGCATACGTACGTAACTTATATAAAGTGTACTTCCCGTTATCCAATTGGTACGGAAACCTTTGGAAATGAGTGTGACTCGAATTTGACCGGTTTTTTTTATATACTTAAGTGAAAATGTTCATTATAAATTTCAATAACATGCCGCGCAAGCGAAAATGATATTACTATTATTAATGATATTAATAATATATTAATGATATTATTATTATTAATGATATTTTAGCCATTTTTCACAAGTGAATAATCCAATTACTTGTATTTTGTAAACTAATTATAATATATTGTAATGTTTTGAGAAACAAATTATTATTTCCCATTCGACAGGATAACATCCACAAATACATATATGTATCATTACAAAATTTTATTTTATGATGTTTCAAGTTAGATATAAGTATTATAACTTGAAATCAATATTATAGACAAAATGATTTAAAATATATACTTATTATTATATACAATTTAAAATTAGGAAAATATACAAAATGAAAAAATATATCAAAATCGGTTCAGCCAGTCAAAAGTTATGAGGTAACAAACATAAAAAAAAGTACAGACGAATTGGCAACCTCCTTTTCTCACAGAAGTCGGTTAAAAAAGAGAGAATTGCAATATCGCTCCGATTATATTTACCTAAATCTCAAATGACACAATCTTATCTCTGCAATTATCAATTTTGTAAGTGCTGTTTAATCAATTTTAAGTTAAGTTTATAGTATAACTTTATGCTTTAGTACTTTATAATCAACGTAGGAACAGTTACATAATTTTGACGCATCTATTTAAAATATTAATAATTATATTCCTTTAACATTCCTTGCAAAGATGAACTATCTTCAATGCCTGAATATATCTATAGCTTTTACCCCCCAGTAAATCAATAATTAACGGTTTTTACTTATAAAATAGAAATAAAATGAACGTTTTTACAATTACAATGTTTTATTTAAAAGGAATTACTTAATGTAAACACATTAAGATTTTAAAACAATTGCTTATTATTTCTATAGATTTTAAATTTCATAAAATAAATCAACTTCGGCAAACACACCTGAATTTTTACACATCAATTAAATTACACATAAAAATTCGCAAATTAAATTGAAAGTTAAATTTAAAAAAAAAAAAACAGTCGCATCTCTTGCAAAAATCACACAAACGCTAAGAAGCTAAAAAAATAAAATATATTATATTTGCATTACTCACCTAAAAAAACAGAAAATAAATTTAGAACAGCACTACACTACAGTTCACTAATATCGCTATAATTGTTGTTTATCTCAGTGACGTGGCCGATCGTGAAGTGACGCACGCGCAGCCTGCCGAAGGGATGAAGGGACGCGCGGGGTAGCCCCGCCCGCCCTATTGTGTGGGAAAATTATTACCATCTCGCTAATATATTAATTATGTCATAAATATTACTTGTATTAAAAAATATATAGTTCTTTTTATATTTTTATTTTTTTTAAAATAGTTGATGATATGAAATTTTGTTTAATTTAACCAGTTCTTATGTTTAATTACTATGGTTTAAATGACCTTACATTATAATTGCTAGGATGATGAACTTTGATAAGCACTACGTTGACAAAACTTTCAAACCTTATTATTTTATATCAAATTCGTAATTGTGTAATGAATTTGGAATAATTTATTTATTCTTATTATTGAATTTTTTAAATAATAATTGATAACTATTTATTTTGCCGGCAGAAAGTGGGGAACGGAGTGCCTTAACACTACGTTCCCTCTGCCTACCCTGCTGTGTGCGGGATACAGCGAAGCTGTTTTATTTATTTTATTTATGACAACTATTTATTTTCATTTTTAGCAAAAGAAATTAATAGAAAATTTTACCAAGTATAAAACTATACGATTCCTAGATGAAACTCTTCTATAGTTATTTATTTGTAATAATAATAAAATTAACAAAGGAGCGGCGGTGCCATCTTTAAATCTGTTGATAGCAATGACAATGTTTGCAGGACATTATACAATCGCTGTGGCCCCATTGGCGGACGCCTCCGCGCTCCCCACGGCGAAGGGAGGCGCTTTTATATTAATTTAGGGCCACTTTGCACAGATTACCCTTTGTATAACTGACTCTGGGGTTGCCTTTGTGACGGCTAGTCATTTTTTAATCGCAGCTCATTATATCCATTGTAGAATGGCAGAATGTTTTTAAGATTTAATTGATAAATATATCCTATAAAAAGCTGCCATCAGAATAGATGTAGCTTATAAAACCCCTGTGAATAATTTAACTTTGTTTAATAAAGGTGTTTTGTTGGTATAAAACAAATGGAGTGCTTTTATTTTTCGATTTCAAATCCAGTTTCAAAGTTTCTTATTTTGTTAGATATATTGCTTTTATTGTTTGTGATTTTTTTTTATATAAATTAATGGTTCTACGACGCTTATTTCAGCAGTTTTTTCGTTTAAGTCAATTTTTCTCTTTACACATCCATTTTAGTGAGATAAACACAGATTAACAGTCTTATTAACTACTTTCCTTTCACCACGCGTTAGGCAGATATTTTGTGAGGTAAAAAAACTACAAAAACTGTAAATTATTTAGAATAGAAATTAAATATTTATTTTTATTATCATTTCTTCGCTCTGTTGTCAAGGCAAAGCGAGTTCCGCCACTCAACACGCTGTACGTCCAGAATTCGGCAAAAAATGGGGAATGGATACAGCGAGAAGCTGATTTACGCGTCTATCGCATACGATACCTGCCCCATCTAGATAGTTTCATTAATAATTTTAACTATTGTTATTATTAAACCGTGTGTGAAACTAAACTAGCCACTGGTTTATTGCTCTCGATTTTATCACGATATTCGCAACATGGCGGGCAACGGCTGGATGCGAAGAGCTCAAGATCGAGCTCAGTGGCGTGCCATTGGAGAGGCCTATGTCCAGCAGTGGACAAGGACAAGCTGATGATGATGATGATGATAATGATGATATTCTACTTATTTAGGTAGTTTAGGTTTAGGCTGAATTCATTTGATACATGGAACTCAACACCAACAAACAGATTATGAGACCGAGACTCGCTCTACATTTTTCGTAACATATAGGACATGAGTAAATATGAAATAAATTATGTATTTTTTTATATTTTAGGCCACGTTTCATTTATAAGCATTTTAAAATAAAACTAAATGTCTAATGTTTTTTATTTATTTATTTATTCATTTTCTTTAGATCCTAATATTTATAACATAGTGTGATCGAGTATAAGTAACATCGTTACATTACGATTAACATACATCAGTAGGAATATAAGAATAAGAAGGATTTAAATCTTTCTGAAAGAAGTGAATTAAAAGAAGACGATATTTATCTTTACAATTCTCTATAATAGTCAAAAGTAAGCAATTTACAATAATTATATTTTACTCACATATTTCTCAAATGTACTCCTAAAAATATTTAAAGTGTTAATAAACAAAAAACAAATTCAGTACTGTAATTTTAATGTCTATTTTCTTTCTAACTTTTTATGATTTGCGGTTCTGTAAACAATCACGTGCCAATTTTTAATTTTATTTGAATATACCAGCGACCCGATCGCGTCTTCGCCCGCTTGAATTACATAATTATAATATTTCTACATTGTTTTCGGTTTTTAATAATAATATATTTTTTTTAAATATATATTTATACCTATATTTAAAAGTAAAGTTTCAATCAATCAATCAATAATTGGAGCAAAAAGAACGCAGGAAACGCAGTCCTTTGCCTCAAACAAAGATGAACAGACATACATTTTGAAAATCATTGTGTTTGGTTCTGTTATGTAGTTAAATGCTACTAATAGGTATCATATCTTCTAATATATCTTCCAAGTACAGACGCCGACAAATACGCAACGATTTTGTTATAAGTAAAGATATAAATTATATTGGATTTGTTATTTTAACATTTATTACTTTACTTTTTATTTTTACTACTTTAATTTATTGAATAAAAGTATGTATGTTTTAATAACAAGGGTACAAACTGGCTACTGTATGCCAGATATGTTTGTTTTATAAGATTATATCGAAATAAAATGTTTGCGAATCGAAATGAACTTAGTTACAAAGAAAAGGCCTCACGTAACGTGTATAATGTGTAACTAAATAAGGAATATTTTTTTACTAATGAAATTGTACTGACAACTTAGGAGTATTTATGCGTGAACCACTACATCATGTGAAGTATATAACTATGTAGTACTACTATTTATCGGATAAGTACTTGGAATCCTGCTTGTCTTTGGTCAATAAAATATAATTATCGTGAAATTTGGCGGTAACATAATAAAAAAAGCGGTCAAGTGTGAGTCAGAAACGCCCACAGTGGATTCCGTGCCGACTTTAGAATTGTAGCCAAAGGTAAGTACGACTTATTATAATCGACAAACTTAAGTTTGTAGTATGCACTCATTTAACAAGCAATGAACTACAAATTAAAGTTTATTAAGGTTTTTTTTCCTAAAATCATTTTTTTTTAATTATTTTATTTCATTGTAAGTTTTCTCTTTGTGGTAAATTTCGTAACTGAAGGTTCATGAGAATTACTACTCTATAGGCTTTTATTTCATGCAAAATGCAGCAAAACAAAATTATTATATTTTTTTTCCAAAATTCCATTGACTTAACTGGCTCAAAGACATCGTAGACCTGAACATTTGATATTAATTTCATCTTGATACCTTCATGCGATCTCCAGATTAATTAATAGTCTTGACAGAGAGGCGAACAATAGAGTGATCCTATGAGAGCCGTTTTTCCTTTTGAGGTACGAAACCCTACAAACCGGCTTACCTACGACAAGCAATATTAATATACAACATCATGGCAATACAGGAATGCATATTCACAAATATGTCTGCAGCTTCTCAAAATTATATTACAATACTCACTTATATATTAAATATAAATAATAAATAAATAAAACATAAGCAAGAAATTACTTAACATAAATAAAGACTAGTTACTTGTGACCAGAGAAATCATTAAAAACATTGTTTCAAAAATTTTTTTTTAAATGTCTTACATGTGTAATTTAAAATTACAAAAATAATGTAAATACATCAAAAATAGTAACTAAATGCGAAATATAAATCTATTTAGTCTTTGGGTAGGGCGCTGTCACTCTTGCCGCGGGAATAGACGCGATAGGCTGTCTTAGAGCCAAGCATTCTATCTAAAAGGCTGTGCTTAGCCCTTCTTCGATTAGATAAGACTTCCCGGCAAAGGTCGTGGAACACTTCCCCGACCTGGTTCACCTGTTCCGCTGCAGCAACTTCTGCGAAGCTGCATTCAAAATCTTTTGCTAGTATTTCTCCTTCCTCTTGGCTCACCTGTAAATTAATAAAATCTTTTTGTAAATTCATTTATTAATTAATATATTTTGTTGTCGTCACTGATGGAATATATATATATATATACGAGTATATAATAGTATTTTAGAATCATTATATTAGTCATTGGCCCATAATCATTTACTGATAACAAAACATTTATTTTAAAATATCTATAAACAACATTTTATCAAATTATTATAGTAGAGGACGATTTTTAATTTTTTTTATTAAAACACCACGGAAATATTATATACACTTAGTCCTTGCCGTTTTCTGCTCTTATCTGTTTATTTGTTCTGCGCCTGGTAATTGAATGACGAGTACAGGCTCGTATATTCAATTCATGAGGCTATCAATGATAGTGAGAGTGAGAGTGAGTGAGCCCCCTACCATATCCTTTGTGTATGAATTATGTTGATTATGTATTGTTGCAATATTCAACACAAAAAATAATACCAGCAGTAGTAGCCAGTAGTTCCTGAGATTAGCGCGTTTAAATGAACAAAATCTTCCACTCCATAATATTAACAGATAATAGATATATCGATTAATAGACAAATATGTATATATATAACTAGGTATAGATATTTCATAAATATATTGGTAACAAATAAAAGTATTTTTTTTATTTAGTGGAAATCATACCTGGCGTAGATGTACCATGTCTGCTTTGTTACCGACTAGAGTCAATGGAACCTCTGGCTGCAAACTTTGCTTGGCACGTCTTACATAATTAAAAGAATTCCTATCAGTTATGGAGTACACCAAGAACAGGCCATCAGCCCATTGGGCAACATCGCTTGCTGGTAGCTCGTCCAAACTCTGAAATGGTATGATATAATAAATATAAAATACAGAGGCATTTAAAAATATTTGTATAGAAATCTTTTTATATAAAGTAAAGAAATTAAATATAACTTAAAACAATATCTTAATAAATGTCTACAGAATCAGACAAGATATCAAATATGTAAGTTTCATTTAATTTTTATTTTAAACTAGCGGACGCGCACAGCTTCGCTTGCGTATTTAGGGGTGAATTCTAGTAACCCATGAAAAATGTGTTCAATGAAATATTTTTAAGAGTCTAAATTTCAAATTTTATAAAAATCGATGGCGATTTAAAGATTATTCCATACAAACTTTCAACCCCTTACTTGCACCCTTAGGGGGTGAATTCTAGAAAACCATGAAATAAAATTCAATTCAATTTAAGTTCAATTAAATATTTTTAAGAGTCTAAATATCAAATTTTATAACAATCGGTGGTGATTTAAGAATTTTTCCATACAAACTTTTAACCCCTTATTTGCACCCTTAGGGGGAGAATTCTAGAAAACGATGAAACACGTGTTCAATTAAATACTTTTAAAAATCTAAATTTCAAATTTTATAAAAATAGGTGCCGATTTCAATTTTTTTTCATACAAACTTTGAACCCCTA
>DWNA01000088.1:0-44889 GCA_018249835.1 Heliconius besckei | reverse complement strand
AATTCCCGTCTTAGCGAGCACCTATGTCCTATAAGTAACTTCTATGCAAAATTTCAGATTCCTAGCACATGTAGTTTCTGAGATTTCGTGATGAGTGAGTGACCTTTCGATTTTATATATATAGATACGTGTTATTTTTTTAAAATATAACTAACTTACAATTTACTGTAATCAGTCATAGAACAGTAAATAGTTATAAAATATTGAAGCCTTCTATGCAACAGTAGTTGCAACAGACGCTTAGTAGCGGTCAACTTACTCACACTAACAGTACAGCTAACGTTTTCGTTTGTCAAGTAAATTAAGTTTTAATAAATGATTTGTATTTTTTCAAGTGGATATAGTTATTTACACAGTACTAAAAGATAATGGTTAAGTAGTGCTGCAAGGCATGGAACGTTACATTAATACCATAAAGAGAGAGAGAATTTATGTCAATTTTTTCTGCTCCGAATACATTCCCGTGAACACCTAAATAAGCTTGTATCTTCTGTTGAGGCATCCTCGGGAATGATCCCTTATGGGGGTGAAAGGAGACTGATTTAATTCAACCTTAAAAGGACACGCGGTGGAGTTTGCGCGTTAATCATTAGGAAAAACTTTACACATTTCTCATGTCATCAGTTTTTGAAACACTCCAATTGAAGGCGCGTCCAGTATCAACACATTAGGCTTTAGAGTTTCGAGTAACTGCCAGTATCGCCATCATCCTCAAATCAAGGCCAAACTGGGGTCATCGGCAGAGCACATTACTTCATGCCAAAGCACCAATTTGCCTTGTGTAGGGCCCAGATTCGGCATCACACCGCTGGTGCACCCAACCTTAAACCATCAGAACTATCTTACAACGTAGAGCCGCTCGAATCGTAAGGGGCCCAATGATCTGTGAAAGGCTTGACAATAATTAGGCTCCTTGCTTCCTTATTATCCTGAAGAGTGTTCTATATTTTAACTGATACCTACCGCTGAATTTTCTAATCGCACAGTACGTCACAAGCTGAAATACCTTCAAAAACCGCGTCTATCTCCACCTTATGGGCCGGCAACGCAACTGTAGCTCCTCTGGTGATGCTTGTGGTCGTAGGTGGCGGTGTTCACATACGAACAGATGACCAGTACGCTCGTTTGCCTTGTCTATGCCATACAAAAATTGTATATCATGTATATTATACGAGTATACTAAATTTCGCATTTAACAATATCAACATGTTGTTATCGACACTTATTTATCGAAAATCATTATCAAAGTTAAATAAAGTTTATTATGCAAATATTACACTTGTCATTTATTATAGCACATATTTACGCGTAAAGCATATGTATGGAATTGTTTGTGATATTGATATTTATAGTTTGATACAATGGTGATACTTTGTTAATACACGCATTAGTTATGAATTCAAACTACACTTTTTTTTAATTAAAGAAAAAGAAATTAGTATCTTCATTATAAGTTCTAGTTGAAGCTATGAGTTCACCTACAAAACCTAAAAGAAGAATTTTTATTTAAAGATAAGTAGAGATTAGAACGCGGCTTCGCCCGCTTAAATTTATTATTATACTTATATAGCACTTACTAAAATTGTAGCCTATGCATTATTCTGATATATAAGCTGACATTGTAATAACATTTCTAAATCCGTTCAGTAGTTTCTGCGTGAAAATGGAACAATAATCATTTTCATAATATTTACATATATAATACATATACGTGGCATATAATGTACGCTATATACGAAATTGCATACGTGATCTTCAGCACGATAGAATATGCAATAAGAAATTAAACTTTTGGAAAGGACAAATATTCATTATTATTGCAGCTTACTCTATCCTAAGAATTTTTTAAAGTAAGTTATTTAAGTAGACTTATATTATTTCTTTTTTTTTAATAAAATTTCATTGTTATTAAAATCCAGACGTCAACGCTTTTCTTTGCTAAGTCTATCCTATATAAATATGGCAAAACAGTTCAAATCTAAACATCTAATGTAAACTATGACGAACAGATCTAAAATAAATTGTGACGTCGACTAATTTATTAAATCAATATGAATAGATTCATGGTATATTAATTGTAATATATGTTTCAGGGGACCTTTTTAACCGACTTCTGTAAGAAAAGGAGGTTATCAATTCGACTGATTTTTTTTTATAAACTTAACATTTTTAAGCAAAAATAATAAGAACAGAAATTGTGAATTTGTATGAAGAAATCATACCTAAATTTCCTTTAGCAAAAAGCCAGCTTTTCATCTATATCTATTTTGTTCTAAGGATTCTTTGTGTTGAGGGTGAAAAGCGATGCAACATGAATTACGAGTACAAATGACGCGGTCGAGATGGGATTTGAAATCAGCGCTATAAATATCTAAACGTCAAATGCCTTTTATATATATCTTGTTTACGAAAACCACGAGATCGGTTTTGCTTAGTATTTTATATTTTGTTTCTAAGAAAAACACGGAGGTATAAAAAACTCACTATTTAAGACAATTTTTTTTATGAGCTTCACGCTGTATCCCGCACACAGTAGGGTAGGCAGAGGGAACCCCAGAGCGAAGAAATGAAATTATAAATTTAAATAATTATTTTATTTCCTCGAGTGGGAATCGAACCCACAACCAATTGATTTTACAATCACACCTCACGACACGACTGGCCTCAAAGTAGTAATGAAGCAAAGCGTGGTGTTGAGTTCCGCCACTCAATAGACAATGCCTACAGAATTCGGCGGAAAGTGGGAAACGGAAGTGGTATTAATAAGAACGGAGTGTCACAACACTAGGTTCCCGGGAACCTAGGCCTGCCTTCCCTGCGCGGGATATAGCGGTAAGCTATAAAAAAGATAACCAGATATGTGACACCAAAAAAAAAATCATGTACATACATCTATAACTAAATCTTATAACTCAGGTGGAGATAGAATGAACCACTAGTATAATAATATATTTAAATATTTTTGTAAGGAATTGTTGTTTGGAATTTAGCTTTTTAGAAATTGGTTAAAAATTGGACCCTCACGAAACTTTACGCGTCCAATCAAGGCCTAACAAGTTTTTTATAGATGCTTTTCAATGGAGTGTAATTTTCTTTCAACATTTATGTACAAAAATTTGAAAAATATTTTTACACATAATATGTTCATATACTTTTATAAAACAAGAGAATTTTACATTTTTAAATATAAATTGTTAGCAAACATATTATTATTATGTTTTTTTTCCATCTAGGATTTGAAGGCTTGCATGGGGACACAGGTTCAACACGAACGCCTCTGATAAATATAAGTTGAGGCCAGTTATCAATAGCAGCACGCGCTCTCTCTCTCTCTCTCTCTCTCCCTACTCTCTTTCTATGGGAATATTCTACACTGCCTATCGTTATCGTATAGATTGTTTTACGGATTTCAGATTATCGTGGCGTTACGCAAGGCCATAATTACAATTGACCATTTCCACTTTCTAGTAGAAATATTAAGCTGTGGAGAGCGAAGTAAATATAACAAGTTGAGAGTGGAGAGTCTTAACACTAGGCTCACTCTACATACCCTGCTACAAGCCTGATACACTATCAGTGCCATCCACAACTATTCGCCTATTCCTCAGACAAGGGGCCTATGAGGGACTTCCAGATTGGCGCCAACGTATAGTGTTAGACCAAATTATAGAACTAGTACACTTGGGAAATACTGCACACTTATATTTTAATCGATTGACAGGAGTGGATGGTACTATCAATTCTTCATATATATATTTTTTTTCGTACCGATTCGTATAAAATTTAAAATTTAGATTTTTAAAAGTATTTAATTGAACACGTGTTTCATCGTTTTCTAGAATTCACCGTCTAAGGGTGCAAATAAGGGGTTGAAAGTTTGTATGGAAAAATCTTTAAATCGCCACCGATTTTTATAAAATTTGAAATTTAGACTTAAAAATATTTCATTGAACACATGTTTCATGAGTTATTAGAATTCCCCATAATACGCAAGCGAAGCTGCGCGCGTCCGCTAGTATCATATAATTATAATATTCTCTATATCCATTTCTATATTGCATAAAAAAATATAAAAAATTAAAATAAATAATTTGAACGGAAAGGATAATCAAATTTTGCTATAGGTATTTTTCAGAAAAATGTGCAGAAATTTTAAAGATTTAATGTAGAATAATATTTTTATAAATCATAATATCAGAAAGGTAATTAGTGAAAATGTACACTACGTAGAAATGGGCCAAGCAGTTGTCGTGATGTTCGAGCGTATAATTTTTGAGCACTTTGACCACGTTTTCAAAATGAGTAAATAATATTATTATTTTACATTTGTAATATATTGCATAAAGTAATTTTTTTTAGATTATTTTACAAGTATTTATGTACGGATAGAGTTACCTCAGAATGGGTCTTACGAAACTGTTAAATTACGATTTATTAGTGACCATTTAGTAAGAGAATAGAAGCCAGTCGTGGCGCTTATGCACAAGCGACAGTATACGCTACAGAAGACAAACCGTGGTGTTGAGTTCCGCCACTCAACACGCAATGCCTCCAGAATTCGGTGGACAGTGAGTATTGTTTCGATCGAGCTTCGCTCTATTACTGTTATTACTATTATTCGTTCTATTCTTTTCTGTCAAAATTGAAGATATTGCGTGTAGCGTGGTGGAACGTTGTATTCTATCTTATCAAAATGAGAAATAAAAATAGTTTGAATACAATCATTATCCTAATCGAACCCGCAAACGTCGTGTTTACAGTCTTATTTACTTACTACCTATGTGGGTACTCTATACTGAAATGTAAAAAAAACCAAAAGAGAGAAAGTGTTCTTTGAGCTTTAAAAACGAAAGAATCGTAAAGTTGCTTCCCACCAAGATTTGCAACGCTTCAGGATAAGCTTGGACAATACATTTGATGGAACAAAGCGAACTCGATTTAGTGTTAAGTTTATGTTACGTAAAGTAAACTTTAGTACGTTAGATGCAAATATATTTATTTATTATGATGATAATTAATTGAGAGTAAGTATCCTATACCAATGTCTCTAAAATGAATGGAGATCTATCCATAAAAATAACGACAGACTTGCAACGACTTGCAACGACTTGCAGACGAGAATGGATTAAGATACCAAAAAAATATAATAGCTTGGAAATAATTTGACTATTAAATTGTTTAACAAACTATACACAACACTACCAAGCCTCTGGTAGACACTAGAGTAATTTAAATAAATTAATCAAAAATTTAATTTTGTGGTATCGTTCGTATCCTTGATCCCAAAAACAAACTTTAGAAATTGGATAACTCCATAACAAATCTAAATTCATCAAGTGGGGACCTTCGTGAAATTAGATAATATGTTTACTTACAATATTTTTTTCACTTTTAAATCTTTATTGTTATATGTAACTTAAATATAATCTATCTTGTACTGCAACAACCAAAATATGTTTTAGGTTATAAATAACTATATTTTACATTGGAAAACATTTTTTTAATCACCTTCACGCTGTATGCCACACGCAGCGGGGTGGCAGGGCATGTAGTGGGAACCTAGTGTTAAAACACTCCGTTCTCCACTTTCTACCGAGGCATTGAGTGTCAGAACTCAAAACTGAACTGCGCACATTTGCCACGCCTGGCCATCATATACTTAAATTTTATAAGAATTAAATTATATAATAATTTAATGTAAAATAACCTTTTGACATTTTGATAGAATATAATTTGGTTCACAATGTAAATGTTATATATATATAGAGTAAATAGTTTATTTGTTCGGTAAACTTCTAGATCGGTCGACAAACAAACACTCAGACAGAATTCGCAAGAGCGTTAACTAGTAAATAATATACTAGCAAATGCCACTGTTCGAGTTATACATAATGAAACATGCTTTAGTTATACATTAGAATTAAATATTAATCTATTTAATAAATATTTTAGGAACTAGAAGTGGTGTATTGTCACTCAGGATAAAGTATTATTTAAAAAAAAACAAAAATCAGCTTAACGCTGTTTTCAGCAAATAGCCTAACGTGTCAAAAGCCTAACCAAATGTGTCTACCTACACAGGCAAACTAGTGCTAAGACACTCCGTTCTCCACTTTCCACCGAATTTCCGAATTGGAATTGGAACTCAAGGCGGCCGACGATATATATACTTCACAACATAAAATTTTCTATTTATATAATCGACATACAAAATATTCATACAAATACTCTAAACAAAGCTTGTACCTTCAATATATACGAGTGTAACTCTGTTACAACGATTTATAACTTCAAAAACTCGACGAGGACATTTTGAATGCCACCCGCCAGTCACAATGTAAACGACAAACTAAATGCAAGCCATTTATATTTTACCCAATTGAACTACAGTTACGATGGTGTCAGTGTCTAGTGTCTAGTTGGAAACAGTTCAGTTCTAAATATGAGAAATATTTACTTGTAAATTTTGGTTTACATTAAGACCGATCGTGGTGCACGCGTGGGACTATTGATGGGGTAGGTTCGATACCCACTCGAGGAAATTAAATATTTAACATCTTTTTTCCTCATTCTCCACATACAAGGGAACGGTGTATCTTAACGCTAGGTACCCAGGTTTGCTCTGTCTACCCTATCCCTGTACCCTGTCTACTAAGTACTGAAAAATGCGTGAAATAAAAAAATATATATTTTATCACCTAATACGCAAAATGGAAAATGGACAAAAAGTAAAATAAACCGGTTTAGTGCGAGTCGGACTCCCCCACCGAGGCTTCCGTACTAATTTGAGGATTGTGGGTCAACGATTGCACTTATTTTGTATGAAACGAACGAAAAACATAAGTTTGTATTTTTTTCTATGAAACACCTATACATTTGAATTCGAAAGTGAGTTTCGAATTTTTTTCTTTATTTATATTGTAAGGGCACATTTCATGTCAAATTTCATAACTAACCGAAATTACACTATGGGTTTTGATTAGGCGGCGAATGGCAAACAAAAACTATGCATAAATGCCATATCTTTTGATTGCATTATTTGAGAAGCATGATTTTATCTATGCTCCAAGGGACTATAGATCTAAATATTTGATATTAATTTTAGCTTAATACTTCAACGGGATCTCGAGATAAATTATATTAACAGACGGACATATTAACAACAACGTGATATAACGGGTTCCATTATTACATTATATAGGACGGAACCCTAAAAATGGTTGAGCGATTTTATATGCGTGATATGCACCAAAATTATAAAAATAACGATTATAGTTATTTTTCAATTTCATTCAGTTTTTATATTAATTATATTCTTTAAGTTATTACCTAATAATTTAAAAGAATATTATATTCTTTCGTAAGTTAATCTTTTATTCACGTTTTTCGTTAACGATCGCCATATTATGTAATAATAATATGCATTAGATGAAAATTGAAGACATACATTAACTTGCATCTACTTGAATCATCAGGGAATAATTAAATTAATAAACACCCTTGTTAGGGGTATAAAGATGGGGTGGGTTTTGAAGTTAAATGGAATGTAACCGCACGTCGACCTCGCCTCGATAGTGTACCGATATGGTTTCAAAGCGGCAAAACTATTTTGGAAATGGCATCTAATTTGAACGAGTGACTCTAACGTTAATTATATATTAGTCGCTGATTATTTTTGAAGCCTGTAGTGGCACGGAGGCACAAGCGAGTGTAAACGTCTCATGTTGTGGGTTCGCTTCCTATGTGAGGAAATTAAATATGTAATACTTTATATATTACATATTGCATTATTTTTGTTTTCTTTCTCTAGTAACGAGGCGAGACGCGGCGTTGAGTTCTACCACTCCACACGCAATGCTTCCTGAATTCAGCGGAATGTCGGGAACGAAAGTGTCTCAATGGGAACGGAGTGTCTTAACACTAAGTTTCCAGGACTTTGACTTTGCCTACTATAAGGAGGATACAGCGTGAAGTTTATTGATAGAATTTTTAAGATTTTCAAGATTATTATCTATATAAACCATATTAAAAGGCTAAGGCCGTCGTGGCGTAGCAGCACAAGGGTGTGACTGTTACGCGACGGCTGTGGGTTCGATCCCCACTCGAGGAAGTGAAAAATTTTTTTACGTTTATATTTCCATTTCTTCGCTCTAGTGTCGAGCTTAAAGCGCGGCGTTGAGTTCTGCCACTCAACACGCAATACCTCCAGAATACGGCAGAAAGTGGGGAACGGAGTGTCTTAACGATAGGTTCCGTCTGCGTACCCTGCTGTGTGCGGGGTACATCGTGAAGCTGATTTTTTTAATTTTATCTATAGATTTATTTATAAAGTTCAAATTTTCCGTAGCCGTTTAACATTTTACATTTATTTATTCGGTTTACCAAATACAATAATTGTTATACAATATATAATAAGGCAAACTTAATTCTACATTCAAGTTATACCTTACATAAAACTAATGAACTGATCTTAGACAGTAAGAGTTCTCTCTCTTTTTTCCAAAACAAGCAGAAATTATTATTATTAGAATAACAATTATATAACTCCAAGATATTAAAAAAGGGGCCCCTGTACGGAAGTAATTTAGCTTATTTAAAATGATAGTATAGTTCAAGAGGACAAAATATTTATATTATAAAAAAAAACATAAATTCTTAAGTAACGATGAATATATTCTGTTCACAGGACAACGCAGTCAATATGTAAACCATGGAACGAGGTCTGATGAGGTGCACCAAGTTTCCCTTGGTAAGTCATAATTATAATTTACGAACGTAAATTGTCATATATATTTTATAGTTTTTATTAATTGGTTGTTGAAAGAACGTCACTTAGGTTGTATTGTTTTTTTTGCATATATTTTAGTATATACTAATATTTGATTGTACAAACATTTTAGAGGCCAGTCGTGCGGCTGTAAGCGCAGCAGGTTCAATTCTCACTCAAGGAAATTTAATGGATAAAGTTAGTTAGGATATTAGTACGGACATATATTGTACTAGCGGCCCGCTCGCGGTTTCACCCGCGTGAACTATGTTATTATTAATTTCGGACTCCATGACTACGTCCTAGTGACGTCTATGCAAAATTTGAGACTCCTAGCAATTGTAGTAACGAAGTTTCATACAAACTTTCATCCCCAAAAACAACCACTTAGAAATCGAATATTGCAAATTCCCGTCTTAGCGAGTACCTGCGTCCTATAAGTAACTCCTATGCAAAATTTGGGATTAGGAATCTCAAATTTGTATTAATAATGTAATAATTCGCACATGTAGTTTATGAGATTTCGTGATGAGTGAGTGACCTTTCGATTTTATATATATATATATATATATATATAGATAAATAAACTCTACATTTAAGATATGAAATTTTCTTTTGATAAAATATACTGAAATAAGTAAAGTAATTAATCGTCATTAGTTGAACTTTCTATATAATCATAGATTTAAATGTCTTGTCTGTACGTTTGATCACGATAATCTCAAAAATAGCTTGATCGATTTGATACCTGTTTACTTTTCAATATTGTTTTAAAACAATATTCTTATTAGAAAATCAAAGTATTACATATTAGTAATAATAATATAATAATTACACAATTCAAGCGGGCGAAGCCGCGAGCGAGTCGCTAGCTAAATATATATTTTATAATTACTCTATCGCACCAGTTGATGATGCGTATCTTAATACACGAACTAATTCGATATCGTTGTTATTTATCATAATTTGTGTACCCATCGAGTAGAGGTTAATTTGGTTTGCTTTTGAAACAGCTGCGGGGCCTTTCAGATGTAGACACAGTTATATACTTACTTGGTACGTATATAAAGTCTTATATATACTAAAGTATTTTTTTAGCTTTAATCTGTATCCCACACACACTCCCTCTGCCAACACTGTTACACGAGGGATACAGGGTGAAAATGAAAAAATATATCGGGTTGCAGCGTCAAGAGTCTAGTTCAGTGACTGGCACTTGGGAAAACTTGCCTGGCAATTGTGTTTATTGAGCACCAGAGGTGCAGGTTCGTTTTAAGCTTGCGCTAAGGCTCACTTCATAATAATAATATAGGAAACTAATAACTACGAATTCACCATATCACATACTTACTTTGTTTTCTAAATACTAAATGAGTTTTCCGCTTTTACCTTGGAAGATGAACTTCCAGTTATATCCGGTAGTGCACTACAGCCACGTGGATAAAGTTATAGAATAGTACGGACAATTTTTTGTATTTAATTATTTTTTAATATTTTATATAACTTTTTTCGTGAAAAATAAATCTGTTTTAATAATATTTTTGCTAAACTAAAAAAAAAGTACTCTACGCTCACTCATCAAGCATCATTAACTTCGTTTTTTGTAATAATCTAAATAAAAAAAGTTTTATTAGACAACGATGTTTGTTGTTATATTGCTATAATATTGTTTATAGCAATTACATTACGATTCATAAAACGTCCTCATATTCCATATTCTAGTTTTTATATTAGATGCGACTGTAAACGCGTTAGGTTGTGGGTTCGATTACCACTCAAGGCAAAGAAATATTTAATATTTTCATTTCCTCGCTCTGGTAATGAGACAAAGCGAGGCGTTGAGTTACGCCACTCAATACGCAATCCAGAATTCGATGGAAGTGAAGAACAGAAATGTAGAAAACGTAGTGTCTTAACACTAGCTTCTCAGAAAAAAATTGTTCCTTTTGATTGCTACTAGGCGAACAAACAAAAGCCAAAATAAAGCACCTGCATTTGTCAGTCAAAAGACTACGTTGATTAAATGGACAAAATTGCAAAATATATTAAAAATATAATTAATGAACAAACATTCGTTATAAAAATATTTTCATACATTAAACACTCGACATATTTATAGTGCTTGAAAAATTCTAACAGAATTTGCTGTAACAAGAGCACCAAAAACACTTTTTCAGTGGGCCCTCGGTTTTTTAAATTTCCACATTAATTAATTTTTTTAGGGCATCTAAATTATATGTCCACTTATGTACCACTAACTGTCACTATTCACGTATTTATATATACTGGAGAACCAACTGACGCGTACAATACTCGTTGCCATAGCAACCAAAGTATGTTGTCAAATATATTTATTTTTATTAATATATGTATATTTATATATTTTTTACATTATTTGGAAAAATATAAACTTAGTATAAATATGCAACAACCAACAACCGATGGGGATGAAAGGTCCTTGAATGGCGACCACGTTTCGACAAAAGAGTACAAGCCACCCTCCGACAAGGTGGACCGACGACCTTAGGAAGACAGCGGGAATCCGCTGGATTCAAAGGGCGTAGGACCGGAGTGGCGAGCACTAGGGAAGGCCTATGTCCAGCAGTGGACGTTGAAAGGCTGATGGATGGAAGTATGCTAAGCTTCATACTCCTCCGTCTTTACAACTCTAAAAAGGGGTACAAAGTTTTTGCTTCACACATTAACATATAAACATTATTTTTACATCTATATATATATAAAATCGAAAGGTCACTCACTCATCACGAAATCTCAGAAACTACATGTGCTAAGAATCTCAAATTTTGCATAGGAGTTATTTATAGGACGTAGGTGCACGCTAAGACGGGAATTTTCAATATTCGACATCTAAGGGGTTGTTTGGGGTCGAAAGTATGTATGAAACTTCGTTACTACAAATGCTAGGAGTCTCATATTTTGCATGGACGTCACTTATAGGACGTAGGTACTCATGGAGACAGAAATAATAAGAACGTGGCTCACGCAGGCGAAGCCGCGGGCGGGCCGCTAGTACTACTATAAAATATGTTTTTTTACGTTATTTGATTAACTCATTTACAACGATTCCTGGGTCTATATCTGTTCCAATTTGTTTTTTTTTTCATTTCTTGTTGAGCACTGTCGTCGCAGATATTAATTTAGCTGTAACATCATGTTGTAAACTCCATTAAATTAAGGATATTATTATTCTATGACGCCATCAACCTTTCAAGGATTGAATTCTTTTCGCTTTTCGCTGTATTCCTCACAGCAGGGTGAGCAGAGGGAACCTAATGTTAAAACACTCCGTTGACCATATTCCGCGGAATTCTGAAGGCATTGCACATTGAGTTGCGGAACTCGCCACCGAGCTTTGCCAGAGCGAAGAAATGAAAATATAAATTTAAGTAAACAGGAAGGATCTAACCTACAACCAGTCGCGATTATAGTTACACACTGCCCCTTGTCCAGGGGGAACTGGAGAATAATATGAGATCCATTATTATAAATACTAGGTAATATATTACATGTAAATACGTATGTGTGTGTGTGTGTGTGTGTGTGCGTGTGTGTATTTCATCAAATCGAAGCCATTAGTGTCACATTTAATTATAATTACAGCCCCATAGCGTCACAACTCATATACGCGTTAAATTACTTAATGGGTTATAAATTGTTGTTATTGCTTAGTTATATTTAACTAATAAACATTAACTATATGTTTATTGTTTTTTATGTGTTACCTTCGATTACCACTCAAGGCAAAAAAATATTTAATATTTTCATTTCGTCGCTCTGGTAATGAGACAAAGCGAGGTGTTGAGTTACGCCACTCAACACGCAATCCAGAATTAGACGGTAGTGAGGAACAGAAATGAGTTTTTATATATCCATACCAATTTACTCTCCTCCTTTCTTTGCTTTTCGATCTAAAACCTCATAATTGTCTTAATATTCCTTTTACCAGATCATATTAATCTTTTCACAAGTAATATTGAAATACTTCGTCAACTTCGAGCACAATCCTTTATAACCAACAGTAATCTGCATTGATGACAATACGTTCGAAAGTTGTGATGAAACCACAAAGCTTCATATTGGAATCGGTTCAAAGAAAATACGGCAACTATTCTTGTTGTGAATTCTGAATAACTGAAATATTAGTAGGCAATATTATTATATAAAATGGTAACAGAATATTCATAGTGGAAATGCTTTATTAACTTAACAATGATCTTTAGACTTTTTTTTATAGGGAACCTACGGTTAAGATACTCCGTTCTCCACTCGAAGTGGGAATCGAATCTACAACCGTCGCGCTTACAGTTTTACACGCTTGAGCCCCTGCGCTACGACGGCCTCTCTAATAACTTAATATTAACATAAGAGATTAACAATTCTAAAAGAACACTTTGTGCGTCGCAAGCCAAATGTAATTTTTATTTGTAAAATTAAATAATTATCCTTAACTAAAGTAATAAATTTAAAATTCCTATTCTCCATCTTATTTAATACATTATATTCAGTAATTTAAAATATGATTAAATACTAAAAGATTTTATAATTTCTATTGTGTTTACGTTTCATATGCGAATCTAGTTCAATGTTTCGCTTGAGGACAGGAAGGAACTCGGAATGCATACGCGAGCCGCGACAAGGATTGTGGAGAAGATGAATATTTTTTTACTTAAAATATATTTCATTTAAACAACTGAAAGCTGAAAAAATCTGCTTTTTAACGTAATTTCTTTTCATTCTTACATTCTTTTATATAAGTTGCCGTGTGGAATCATACAAGCTTAATTTGACCTACTTCTAAGCTCCAAGAGCTTCCAAGAGATGAAATTTTGGATTACAACTTCAGTTCTACTGATAATGAAATTACATATAAACGATAATATTGTTAATTTAAAATGGCCGCCGGAACCAAATGGAGGATTACAAATTTTTACATAACCCACCAAATATGGGTATCAAATGAAAGGGCTTAATTTGTAATAAATATATAATAAAATACAAAAAAATACGTTGAGACTCGAGATAGACGTTTGAATTAAGAAAGGTAGACAAATTGTGTATGAATTTGTTTGAAAATAAAAATTTAGGAGCTTAGGTCTTTACTTACCAACCTAGCGCTAAGACACTTCGTCCCAACTGTCTGCCGAATTCTAGAGGCATTGCGTGCTGAGTGGCGGAACTCAACGCCGCGCTTTGCCTCGACACCAGAGCGAAGAAATGGAAATATACGTATAAATAAATATTTAATTTCCTCGAGTGGGAATCGAATCCACAACCAGTCGCTTTTACAGTCACACTTTGTGCCACGACAAAGCATATAATAGAAAATTAGAATTATATATTTTTTCACACAGTGGTAATACCACTAATGGTTACTATAGAATGGGGTTCAAAAATTTTCAAATTGTTAATCTTACTTTTTGCATTAAGGTAGCTAGGAGTAGGAGTAGGTAGGTAGGAGAAACTTTGGTACCTTATTTGAGGTTTAAATATTTTTAACAAGGCTCAAACAGTGTCTTCTGTTAATAAGCAGAAAGCGGAATAAAAAATCACTAGATTTTTCTTTATAACTGTGCAGAAAAACAATCTTTTGGCAATTCTTAAAACCTTCAGTGAAATTGCACACAGCTGTATAACGTTCTAGAACAATCTTGAGGCTCAACTTGACTTTATAGCGAATGGTTTAAACTACACCCTGTATGATGCACAGAACGAGTTACACTCCAGGGAATATAACCGCAATGTTGTATGCAACGTACGCAGCCCATTTTATGTCAGTGCATTTTGATTTTAACTATTCTCGAGATATTTGAATAAAATATTC
Source organism: Heliconius besckei (assembly GCA_018249835.1). Taxonomy (NCBI): domain Eukaryota; kingdom Metazoa; phylum Arthropoda; class Insecta; order Lepidoptera; family Nymphalidae; genus Heliconius; species Heliconius besckei. The sequence continues at coordinate 30,280 of DWNA01000088.1, read as the reverse complement.
ACATTTATTCGATACTAGAGCCTGGAACCCGACTTTGCTCTTTGGAACTTATGAGGAACTTACTTTTCAAACTATACCCAAAAGATAATATATTGTATTAATTAAAAATTGCGGCCGAAACCGCGAGCGGATCACTAGTATGTCATAAATATTTTAAAACAAAAGGACATAGTATGTGTTAGGTTATAAAATCTTTAGTAAATGAAATATATTTAATATATGTATATTGAATGTAGATGTAACAGATTCAAATTTCGGGCTAAGGGGGACGCACTGTCGTAAAACTAGTCGTTGTTTTCAGTTACTACCTGCTCTTAAGGACCATACAAATAAGGGCTAACTTGTGGTTAGAGAAATTTATTTTCTTAAAAAATCAGTGTTTAGTGTTTATTTGGACATTTTAATAACAAAGCTAGAAAATTATTGTGATGCGTTATGAAAAAAGGGGGCATCCGTATGAATGAAGTAATACAAATGTATCTGTTTTAAGTGTAAATGAGATTCCACAACGTATCTAGTAGGAACTGATTGCATTTATTGCAATTATTATTATTATTATGTAATTAAATAGTTGCATAATAATAATACTCTCGTTTAATTATAATTTTAAATGTGAGTGTTTGTTTTATTTTTTTTAATATGTGAAATGTTCAATCAATCAATCATATCAGCCTTTTCGGGTCCACTGCAGGACATAAGCCTCTCGCATGGTGCGCCAAAGCTCCCGATCCTCCGTCTTCCGCATCCAGTCGAAGCCAGCAACCTTCTTCAGGTCGTCTGTCCATCGAGCTGGAGGGCACCCTACCGCTTACCTACCTACCGCTTGCCGATCCGCGGTCTCCACTCAAGGACTCGTCTGCTCTAACGGCCATTGGTCCATCGACAGATGTGTCCAGCCCATTGCCATTTCAACGTACTAATTCAACTTTTTAGTTATATTGCTTAAAATAGCATCATATGAAGCGCTCGCTCGAAGGTACGAAATTAGACTATCAAAGAAATGAATTTTGATTTCCAAACAATATATTAAAATCAAACGATAATAAATCACTTTCATTTTCACTTATCTTTTAGTATCCAACTTTTATAGAAAGACTAGTGGGCCCGGACGCGGCTACGCCCGCGAAAGTATAAGCCTAAATACTTAAAATAAGTTCAAAAATAATAATAAGTGGAGATTTATTATTAGAAAAAATATCTGAGCAGCCGAAATGAACAAACAAAATAAGTAAAAGTAACTAAAGGAAATTCTTAATTTTAGAAAAAGTACCTAAAGTTTGCCGTGCGCGCGTACTAAATATTTTTCTATATTAAATAATTATTAATTTTTGTGAACAATATTAAAGTGTATAACATCGGTATAGATAACCGAACTGAGATAAATGAATTATAAGCAGCAAATAATTACATTAAAAATAACAGTCATTCGAAAATATATAAAAATTTACAAAGCCATCAAAGTCATCTGCCCGTTCGCGTTGGTCATACTATATACCACTCGTAGGCTAGGTCATTCCGAATCAATGACATCTTAATTATTAATCAGAATGTTATACAGTAAACTATAATTTCCATCTAGATGAAATGCTAAAAGTGACTATTATATTTATTTTCTTAAGGATGAATATCAAATTATAGAAATCATCAAATTTTTGTTAATGTATACAAATCTATATCGGCGCGCGCCATGTATGCATTAAGCAAACTCACTTTGGGTGACGTTTTCTTAAAATAAACTTTGCAAGCCGTTGCTTAGCAACGCGTAGCGACGATTGTTATTAACATGGCGGAATAAATTGCATGTCAAATTAATTATTTTAATATATTGGTATATATCAAACATATTACAAATAAGAGAAAACAAAAGTATCCTATGTTCATCCCGGAACCCTCAAGTATCTCTGTATGAGTATTTTATCACAATTACATTAGCGGTTTGGCCCTGATTGCGTAAAAGACAGACATACAGACAGAGTTACTTTCGAATTTATAATATAGGTATGGATAACAACAAAATAAAAACAAGCATTTTATAAAAGTATTTTAATATCTTAGAACATTGTCGTTACGACGGCACCATGTGATGGCAAATTTTATTTCATCCGTGCGTAATAACGTGTACAATATAGGCTGTAGATACGTTTTTGTAATAGGACGTTCGCAACATAAATGAGAAAAACGATCGAGCTTTTATTTTTATCTAAATTTCGTTTTGCTACGCCCTTTTAGAATTCATAAAATAATATGAAAAAGAAAATATTGTTTACCTTCAATAGTAAAGTACTTTATCATCATCATCAACAGCCATCTTTTGTCCACTGTTGGACATAGGCCTTCCCCAATTTTCGCCACCACACTCGATCCTCAGCTTTTCGGACCCATCTGCTTCCCGCCAACCTCTTTATATATAAGGTAAAATAAGAAACTTCAAATGTCAATTTAGATTTTTGTTAGTGAAGTTTTTTTAAATAGAAAATGTGAAAACTACGTATTTAAACTTCCATTTCTTTTACCTACGCCAGCCACAATAAAAAATCATAGCAGAACAATGTTATATATATACATAAACTAGACAATTTTATGAGTTATACAATGATTACAGTACACAGAACTATGAAAGAAACATCAATAGCTACGAAACATTTTGTATTTTGAAAAAAAAAATTACATACTTAGCGTTTTATGAAAATGAAAATTCAAGAATTAAATAGAACTCTGTACGATGGCGGCTTTGTAAGTTAAAGTGCTTGTACAGCAATAGTAACGTTTGGCCTACATAAGGCGGTTTTTTTTCGTGACTTTTGTAAATAATTTCCCGTAAAAAAAAAGTTTTAATTCATTTGACACGACCTAATTTGAAAACAACATTCTATACACCCGACTGTCCTCATTAGAGTATTCTATTTTGATTCATATTCACAGAATCTTGACACTAGGTTTTGCTATAGCGGACACTTCTTAAATAAATAAGAAAATAAAACTATAATAATTGTCCTCTTAAATACTAAGTATTTCATCGGCTCAGAACGTGAAGATCGTAGGTTCCATTTCCACTCGGAGAAATGTATTATTTTCATTTCCTCACTCTAGTAGCAAGAAAAAGCGCGGCGTAAAGTTCCATTAATAAAAACGCAATGTCTCGAAAAGGCATTTAGTGAGTGACGGAACGTCTCAACACTAGATCCTGTTTCCTGCTGAACTCTTTTAACAGAATCTGGATCCTGTCAAATTCCTGAACTGTTTTCAAAGCTATCATAAAACAAATATTTTGACCTGATAAAAATTCCAAATCCCATTCCAATCCACAGCAAAGTACGTTCCACTTAGCCGCAGTCAACAACAGCCCGTGTAAAATATGGCTGGAAAACGGAAACCGTTACGGCGCTAGAGAGATAATACGCTGTAAACATTAACATCGATATACTTGCCAAGTCCGCTCGCTGACGGTCTCGTGCGCATTATGGATGAGTTCCTTTGTTAGCTGGGTACGAGCGAGTGTTTGCGAGTGTTTGTGTGTCGTTGTAGCGTGAAGCGTGTGTGTCCTTAATGGTGGTTGCAAGTTCTAATTTTTAAAGTTATTATATTTTACCATTCATTTGAGTGAATTTAGTTATTATAGCTTCAAGCTCTGTTTTGATTTTAGCAGTGAACTTAGTGTTAAGACATTCCGTTCCCCAGTTTCCAACCAATTTTAGGGACGTTGCATTTTGAGTGGCAGCACTCGACATCTTTGTCTTCTTTATGGAATGAGGAAATGAATATAATTAATTCCCTCGATTGGTAATCGAATCCACATCTGGAATCCACGCTGCACCAAAACCGTCTCTGAATTAAGTTTATTTTAAAATACAGCAAGTTGCACATAGCGATGTTTGTACTCTTCGGTTATCTTGTAATTATTAATTGTAATTTATATTACTATTAGGTACAACAAGTAGAAAAAAAATGTATAAAATATTGGACTATATTAAATTTACAACGTATACCTTTACAAATTTTGCTAAATCATCCATAGATTCACGAGAGCTCTCTCTACAATCATCCCATTAAAAAGATTCGGGTGCAAAAACGACCAAATTCTACAACGTGTTTGCCAACTTTCAAGATACTGGGCTAAAGTTTTTCAATTACCCACCTTAGAATTTCTTCTTTTCCTTTGTTTGGTCCGAATATTTTCAGCTTAGCCCCCGTTTGATACTTCTTAAACTTGTCATTTATCATTCTCAGTCATAATTAAAATTATTTAATTTAATTTTCAAAATAATTAGACACAGTATTGAAAATATTGTACATTTTTAAAATTAGTTTATTGATTCATAATTTAGCCAAAATATAGAATAAAATATCTCTAATAGAATTACTTCTCATTTCCAAATATTTTCTATATTTTATAAAGAAAATTATTTCTATAAAAAATTATAAATTATAACGCAGTATACCTACTGCATTTTTGACAATACTCCACACACTATATTGTTTCATTGAATTGATGAAGAGATTTTTAGTAAAATATAACAATTCCAGTCATTTGTTAAGCAACACACTTTCAACAGTATATTAGCTTAATTCGTTGAAATATTTAATAGTCGAGGCCAGTCGTGGAAGGGGCACAAAGTGTAATGGGTTGTGGGTTCGATCCCCATTCGAGGAAATGAAATATCTATTTTATTTAATTTCCATTTCTTCGCTTGTGTCGAGGCAAAACATGGCGTTGAATTTCGCTACTTAACAAGAAATGCCTCCAGAATTCAGTGGAAAGTGGGGACACCCTGTCTTAACACCAGGTTCCCTCTGCCTACCCAGCTGTGCGGGATACAGCGTGAAGCTGTTTTTTTTTTGATGGAATAATTAATAAGAAACAAAACCAAGACTGAAGCATACATTTTTATATCTTCTTAATAATTTCATGAGCCGTAAATTTACGATTTAAATTAAAGTGTCAGTACATTGTAGGATAGAACATTTGCATAATTTGGAAACCCATCTCTGGAAAATTTTTATGTCGAGTGCAAAAACACTCGAAATGTACATTGGAAGGTACGAAGAGTTTAATTAAGATGCAGAGCTCTTGCTAAAACGTGGGGCCGTGATTTATAAGCCGAACTGACGGATTTACCACAAAAATGATTTTTTTTTCTTTTCCCTGCGGCGCGGTTGCGTTCGAAGGCATTAACAATTTTTTTTACGCTACTCTTGTTTGTTATTGCCTTTGTGTGTGAAAAACAGGTTGAGATTTGCTAGATTTTTTGTGGTGGAAGTCAATGTTAGAATCAAAACAGAAACATTTAATAAACAATATCTGTACCTACCTATATAGAAAAATCAAGTTTTAACTCGGTTAAGCTAATTCTGAGATTAGAATTACAAACGCACAGACAAACAGACAAAATTAAAAAAAAATCAATGTTGGTTCTATTACGTTATTAAATGTCACTTATATATTATTGTTTTCTAATATATCCTCCATTTACATAAACCAACCGCAACTCTTAACGATTTTATTATACGTATAGATATATAGCATAAATAACATAAAAACAAATTAAAAAATCTTATAAAATATGCGTAAATCACATCATCACAATTCTTTGCGCGTTTTCCATTAGGAAAGGCAACGTAACAAGCAACGTTGAACATGATTGATTAAAATGTAGACGCATTCGCTAGTAAGACGTAGAGTATCCGCAAGTTTACTTTGACTACCATTACGATTTACGAGGAATTCTATTTTAAATACGTTCAAAATGTAATTTGAACTCAAAAGTTAAGGGGTGCAACAGGTATTGGGTTCGATTCCTACCCGAAGAAATGAAATATTTAATGTTTTAATTTGCTGGCTTTGGTAGCGAGGCAAAGCGCAGTGTCTGTCGCAGAAAGTGTCTTAATAATAGAGTTTCCCCCTAGGTATCCTGCTATGTGTAGGAAACAGCTTGAAGCAGAAAAAGAGTATTTGTGTTAAAAAAACTTTAATATGCACATTGGAAATATTTGGAAAAGGACATCGCTTAAAATTAACAATATGGCCATTTTAAAATTAAAAAGCCCTTATTATATTTATAAATATTTATGTGTGAATATTTTAATTGTGCGGCAATAATATTATAGTTTAATAATTTTCTTAACCTGGCGGATAAGGAATTTATTTAAACCATATTTAGTTTAAACCAGGTCTAAGTCATTAGATTTTAACGTTTTATTGCTTTACTATGTATTCTATCAAATAATAAAATATAACTTACAAGCAAGCAGTTAGTAACCGACAGAGAAGTTAGTGATATATCACTCTCCATTTCGGCTTATTTTAGAGACATTGCGAAGTGGGGACATAGTGTTCTATAACTTCACAGCACATAGAATCAATAGCTCTATTAATTCAGTTATTATTATAATGACTATGTCAGTTGAGGTCATTGTAGGTTAATTAAGAAGATTCAGTTTAATTGAACAATCATATATCTATTGCCTATAATATTTTCTAGGGTACGCAGAGGGAACCTAGTGTTAAGACACTTCGCTCTCCACTTTCTGCTGAACATACTATTGTTTTTTAAGCGATAGATTCTTTTTTGTCATATCGTAGTTCTCATTTAATTATAACAATTTCAGAAGTAAACATATTTTTAAGAAGTGTCTCATTAAATTCCGCTGTTTAAAAATTATGCGGAACCTAGTGTTAAGACACTCCGTTCCCCACTTTTCGCCGAATTCTGGACGCACTGAGTGTTGAGTGGCGGAACTAACAACGCGCTTTGCCTCGACGTTTAAGCGAAGAAATGGAAATATAAATTTAAATAAATATTGGATATGTATTGGATGGTGCGAAGAAAACACCATTGCTATGGTATGGTAAATATAGCAATATGTTAAATATTTCCTCGAATGGGGATCGAACCCTGAACCAGTCACGTTCAGAGGCACACTTTGCGGTCTCAATTATTATACAATCAATAATAATCAATGCCAAACTATATTTTGTAATATTTAAAATGGAAAAAATTATAAATACGCAAAGACATTTTAAAATAAAACAAAAATATATAGAAAGTTATAAACAACGGTAGAAATTTGTATATCCTTTATAAGCAAATACGATAAGCGGCAATCGCTTAATCCCCTTAAAACGTAAATTAAACGTTCGCATTGACGACAGATAATTAATTCAATTATAGAAAATTATTTCTGTTTATACCTACAATACACCGCTGCCTACGGTTAAAATCCTTTATATAACATGTTTTTTAGCCTTACTCTACATCCAGCACGTAGTAAATAGGCAGGGGTAACCTGGGAACCTAGTATTAAGACACTTCTGTTCCCCACTCTCTGCTGAATTGGGATGCATGCTCCGTTTTTCCTCGTCAGTGTGAGAAAATGAAAATTTAATAATTATTTATTTCGTCAAATGGAAATCGAACCCACAATCATCGTGTTTACAATCACACCCATGTGCCGCCGGGTCGCAATATTAACATAAGCTTATGTAGATTTTATATTATAGAATTATAAGAAAGTTGAAAAATGTGGAACGAAATGTCCACATGACATGACACTAGGTTCCTTCTGCTTACCCTTTTGTTTGCAGTATATATATATTTTTTAAATATTTTATTTTGTTTAAGGATAAAATAATAAAAGTCGTATGAATTTTATTTTATTTCAATTATTGTTTAATAAATCAGGTTCAAAAAAATTTATTAGTCAATAAAATTTCTTCTAAAACATTCTTATAAACCGCGTTGAGTCAATATTTTAATCCAGGAATTCATATTAATTATATTAAAAAACAACCATTTCTCATTCGTGAAACGTATTCAAAGTGAATTAATGATAGGTCAACAGAGGTATTGGTTATAAATGACATTTACATGCAGTTTTACTCGTAATTTCAGTTGTTCTCAATCAATTGTACCAGTTTAACAATTATTAGCTTGGAAATACTGTTGCGTGTTCATTTCACTACTGAATATATCACGACTCGTAATAAAATTGACGCTTTTATGACGTCTTTGAATGAAGAAAATGGTTTCGTACTCTAATATAATTCTAGGATTACGAGCATATTTATTTATTGAGGCCTTTTGGGGCAAGTTGTGGTACAGGCACCAAGTGCGACTGTAGGTATACCCGACAGGTTGTAGATTCGATTTCTACTCGGAGAAATGAAATATTAAATATTTTAATTTCCTTGCTCTGGTATCGAGACGAAGCGCGGCGTTGAGTTCCTCCTGCCTCCAGAATTCATCGGAAAACAGAGAACGGAGTGTCTGCACACTATATCCTCTCTGTCTATCCTGCTGCGTGCGGGATACAGCGTGAAACTAAAACAAAAATTAACTACCATAGCCATATATATTATGTAATATTCGTATTTGGCTAACATCTGAACGTCAATCCGAGGGCGGGTTTCCTGCGACGCCGCGACGACGCCACTATAACGTATGGAGTACATTTATTTGGAGGACAAATTAATAGGGTGCCATTCGTGCCATTCTCATGGCACCATCATCACTTCGACTAATAACTGCTAATATACTGTTTTTATTTATTCGTTTGTGTGATAGAAAAAAAATGGTTTTTGATATCTTTTGTAGATTTGGGATATTTTGGATGAGGTACATATTTAGATAGAGTTCTTTAATAGGCTAGGAAAGAAATAAAAATGTTTTGTTTTGTAACTTTTACGCTTAGAGATTATATATATATATATATATATCAATTATCTTATTAATTTTATTAAGTTATAGTTTCAATTATTTTATTTAGTGATATTTATAGTAAAATTTAAAAATATTATATATACTAATCTCCCTTTAGTTTAATATAAATTAGTCCAATAGAGGATTAAACTTTATGTACATAATTTTATCAACATCATCATGTCAACATTGTAATATACCGAGGTCACCGGAGTCAATTTTCCGGAAACGTACCCGTACGGCTCTGGAGAATTGAAACATGCATAAGCCTAATATTTGTATTGTTTGTGTTGAACATACGAATGTATCGCGGATATCACAGAGTTCGGTCTTTTAAATTTTTGTTATCTATCTACATTGTGCATATACACAGTTACAAAAAAGCAGCATACGTTATCATATTTTTTGTACAAAAAGAATTAAGACACTGTGTTCTCTGTATTTAGAGACATGGCGAGTAGAATGTCACGTGGAATCTAACGCCGCGCTTTACCTTATGAAACTGGGGATCCAATCATACACCTTCCCACTATGCCACGACAGTATCTACAAACAACGTAAATTCTCTACAGCTTCAGCTTCGCCCTGTATCCCACCTATAGCAGGATAGGCAGAGGAAACCTAGTGTCAAGACACTCCGTCCCATACTGTCTAGGTATTGCGTAATGAGTGACGGACTCAACATCGCGCTTTGCCTCGTTACCAGAGCGGGGAAATGAAAAAATCAATAAATAACAATTCCCCCAAGTCAGAATCGAACTCACAACCGTAGCGCTTACAATCACGCATACGAAATTCTCTATAAAATGACTGTGATATAAATATATTCAAAAGACGCCATAGCAAAGCAAAGGCCTGAAAACTTAACAGCGACACAATAGTAAGTTTTTATTTCCCCCATACTTATTCATTTCAAGCTCAGCCGGTTGAATAAGAACTTTTCTTTTTAACGTTTAAAAGTTGTATGAATACTTCATTCTCAATTGCACACAACGCAAGAGGTGTTGCGAAAATAAAATTCCACGTGGTTTCACGTAGAGGAAATACTTTTGTATTCTCATTTTTTAGGACAAACTGACAAAAAAGTAATGATGAATTACTGTATTGTGTGGTCGGTTATGTTCATATTAAGTGAAATATCTCTCTGTGTCTCTTCTTTCTGTATATTAAGTTATCGGTCGGTGCCCTTTTTCTCCACGTTGCTATTAAAATTAATTTCTGCTTAAGCGCGGTTGCGAACACACTAATAGACAGACAATAAACAAATTTACTGAATAGTTTTAAGCTTTTGGTTATCAATGTTAATATGTACATTCTGATTCAATTTTTTTTTAAGCTTTCATGTGTCTGTCTGTCTATCACCAGGCTGTATATCAGTGAAATTTTCACAGCTGATGTATTAATTTTATTTTTAACTTACTTGAAATGTTATTCCACACTTAGGAAAGAAAAAACTTTTTTAAAAAACGTATAAAACTTTTACCGTAGCGGATTTTTTCTTGGACAGTGTTCAAGAGGCGCGCGTTCAAATCCCGCTACGTTTCATTTTCTGACGTAATCCATACCTATATTATAAATTCGAAAGTAACTCTGTCTGTCTGTCTGTCTGTTAGCCGCTAATTCAACTGTGAGAAAATACTCATATAGAGATACTTGAGGGTCTCGGGATGAACATAGGATACTTTTTTTTCCTCATATTTGTAATATTTTCGATATATACCTTCTTCCTCCTGGCATTAATCCCGGCTATTGCCAGGGTCTGCCCTCCTACTCAACCTACTCCACTTTGCACGGTCTTTTGCTTGTAGTTTATATTGTTTGTGGTTTATATACCAATATATTAAAATACTTATTAATTTGACATGCAATTTATTCCGCCATGTTAATGACAACCGTTGCTATTGATAACTATTGATAACTGAAAATAATTTAATAAATATTCGTATAGTTCAAGCGGGCGTAGCCGCGTTCGGGTCCACTAGTATAAAATATAGATTTCACATACTTGTAACAAATTTAACACATCAATTCTGCTATGAAGTTTGCGAGCGTTTGCTAAGCGTATAATTAATAAACTCACGTGGTTCAATATTAAGTAAACACTACAGTTTGTTCACGGTGTGGGTACAGTTCATTACACAGGCAAAGACAATTAGGAAAATAATACAGCTATTTATTATATTAACTACAATTATTTATTTAATTCGTGATTATTTATGTAATCGAAAGCTAATACAGAAAAATATATTGTATTTAAATTAATTTTATGCATTAAATTGATTATTTACAATTACATGTACTGTGTATGATAGAAATAAAATAAACAACATGTCAATATATTTCCATCCCTTGTTTTTGGAAAAACATTATAATGTAATTATGGAAGTTAATTATTATTCAAAACCTGCATTAACTTTTTTATATACATAATTATATTTTAAATTTGTATTTCTTTGTTACCTTTTAAATATAAGTGATATAAATAGCTTCAGTAACTTTCATTTCTCTTGTATTAAAAAGAGTTAAAAAGAGAACAAATGTAAAATATTTATTTTTGACAATTAAATGTAATAAATTAATAATGAAACAAAACATTACTTTCAACATTTGCCAATTTTCGTCGGCCTCGGATTCAATCTACTTAGATTACTTAGTTGTAGCGAACAAATAGCTACTAAAATTTGATCTCCTAGAACTGTCTATAGGCAATACAATTAAGCTTATATTTGCACCAGTTATAGCAACCCAAGCAAGGTTTCCAAAACTTGGAATAGGGGTAATGCCTATATGTGAATATTATTGTGAATAAGTTTTTTATATATTTTTATTATGAGTTTTTTTAGCTTTATTTCGCGCACATAGTAGGACAGTTGAAACCTAGTGAGGACCCATTAAGACACTTCCGTTTCCCACTTTCCACCGAATTCTGTAGGCATTTGGGTGAAGCGAGGAAATGAAAATCTTAAAATCATTTCATTTTCTGTGAATGAGTGATGATGTGAGTGAGAATCAAACCCACAACTTCCTGCGTTTAAAGTCGCAAGCTTGTGCCCCTGCTCCACGACTGGCATCTATTATATACGTATAGATCTGTTGGTAGTATGTCTATTGAGTGCCGACACACTCGACACAGTGATACGAAACACCCCCCCCCCCTCCTCCATAAATACGTTATTACTGGAAGATTGAATTTACAGGAATTAAGTACTTTGATCATTCAATCTATATCTAAACAAGCTTTAAACAATTAATTCAATCCTATTTCTTTTTTATTTTAATTAAATTGAATTAAAGCCAATTAAAATACTGATAAAATGCAAACTAGAAATTCTTCACAATGCTTCTCACGATGTTTTTTCTTACATCAAACGTGACCTGAATCGCAATTTCTAATTTGAAATGAATTAGTCATCGAAATTTTCAATGCATAAATTAAATTTGCATGAGTACGTACTTTCAATAATTTTACATAAGGTACTTGTTTTTCACGCTATATCCCGCAGGTAGAGGGAGCTTAGTGCTAAGACACTCCGCTCCCCATTTTCCGATCAAATCTGGAGGCATTGCGTGTTGAGTAGCGGATCTCAACGCCGTATTCCCAACTCAACGTATTTTTGATTCGGTACCAGAGAGAAGAAATCAAAATATTAAATATTTAATTTCCTTGATTGGGAATCAAACCCGCAACCTGTGGTGAACCTAAACTTGTGGCCCTGCGCACTGATATTTGCTCTGATATTATTTGTCTTACATAATATATTTTATGAAAATGTATATTTTTGCGCGAGTCACGAATAATCTATCGGACAAACACTTAGGCAGACAAGAAATCGTTGGATTCAATTTTTTTTAGCTACTGGTTTTAACGATTCATCCACAGACCCAATTAATATTCCCATATGTATTCTTCTTCTTCTTCTTTGTCGTTTCACTCTTGACAGAGTGGTCGTGGTCATCCTTTTTAAAGGTTGATAGTGCGCCACACAGTCAGTCAGCCAGTCTGCCTGGTGGACTCCTAGAGAGGGTCATTGAGGGCACCCTTCACTTGGTCTGTCGATCGCGTGGCGGATCTACGTGGCCTGCTACCCTCAACTTTTCCCTGAATCACATAGCGTTATGGCCCTTATGTATAGAATTGACATAAAAAAAAACTCTTTATATCACACCATATTAAACATATTTAACAAAAACATAAAAAAAAAGTACAAAAAGAGAAATGTGAAATGGCGGCCTTATCATAGAATACACATACATAATAAAAATAAATAAATAAATAGAAAAAGTGCATAGATACATGACAATTATGTCGATATATAAAAATACTACATACTAAGATAGTAATTTTTAACTTTATATTTAAATATATTTATGGATTTAAACTGCCTTATAGCTCGCATAGCTTCGCAGCTTGGACAGTGAATGACTCACTGTAGCAACGGGTACGACACAAAGGTATTTCCAGGACATTATCACTTTAGCATCGGAGAGTTAAGACAAGACGGGATTCAGAGCCGAGAAAGGTAAAGCGTTCTTTAAGGTAAGTTGGAGTTTCTGGATGGAAGAGCATAGAGTAGAGAAGAGTTAGAGTATGAACATTCCGACGTTCTTTGGTAGGAAGCCATCCGAGCCTCAATCGATGCTCACTGATATGATCAAATTTCCTCAGTGCAAAGATAAATCTTATGACAAGATTTTGTAGGCGCTCTAATTTATTGAGTAATTGCTGCGATAAATTCAGGTAGCAAGTGTCTGCATAGTTTAGGATGGGTAGTAAGAGTGAGTGTGCTAGGGTTATTTTAGTTTTTATCGGTAATAGATGTTTCCATCTTTTCAACCTACCCATAGCGCAGTACAGCTTGCGGCTTAGCTCAGATACTTGAGGTGCCCACAAAAGAGTGCTATTCACCTTGATACCTAGATTTTTTACGGTGTTGCAATACTCCAATTTACAGGTGTCGAAGATTATAGGTGGAAGGGAAGGGAGATCGATTTTTGTAAGTTGCTTAGAACTGCCACGAATACACACTTGAGACTTTTTAGGATTTACAGACAAATCATATGATTTGCTCCAGGTACTAATGGTTTGCAGGTTGGAATTAACTTGACTAATAGCCTTAGCAATATCATCTACCTTGGTGTTCGTCTAAATCTGCAAGTCATCAGCGTATAGGTGAAACGGTAAGGATAAAAGCTTTGTAACAGAATTGATGAAGATGGAAAAAAGTAGAGGAGAAAGTACTCCACCCTGAGGAAAACCAGCATAAATACTGCACACAGACAACTGCTTATCATTTAGCTTAATGTATTGCTCCCGTCCATGTAGATAGGCGTGAAACCATTCAATAACTTCTGAGTAAATATTAATAGATTTTAGGATAGCTAAGAGAATCTCAAAATCGACAGTATTAAAAGCGTTTAAAAAGTCCAGAAGGGTAAGAATAGTGATTTGTTGATTATCGATTCCATATCTAATATCGTCGTTGACCTTATTTAATGCTGTGACAGTGCTGTGTCCAGGGCGGAATCCAGACTGGAAGGGAGATAGGATGTGATTTTTGATCAGGAAGGACAAGAGCTGTTGGTGGACTATACGTTCTAGTACTTTGGAAAGGAGCGGGAGGATAGAGATCTGACGATAGTCTGTAAATGAGAAGGAATTAGATACTTTAGATATGGGAATAACTATCGCCTGACACCTGGAATCAGGGAAAGTATTTGAGGAAAGGGAATGGTAGAAAATGTGACAGAGGAAAGGAAGTACAAAATTATTACTTAAAGTAATCATCCTTCGGCTGACTTGATCGGTACCTGTAGCATCAGATTTAATGGCAAGTATATGTTTCTTCACGTCGTCAGGAGAAACAGAAGTGAAATAGAAAGGAGATGTACAGGAAGTAAGAGGAATAGATTTAATAGTTTTTATTTTAGTATTGTGATTTAATAGTCTGACACCTGGAATCAGGGAAAGTATTTGAGGAAAGGGAATGGTAGAAAATGTGACAGAGGAAAGGAAGTACAAAATTATTACTTAAAGTAATCATCCTTCGGCTGACTTGATCGGTACCTGTAGCATCAGATTTAATGGCAAGTATATGTTTCTTCACGTCGTCAGGAGAAACAGAAGTGAAATAGAAAGGAGATGTACAGGAAGTAAGAGGAATAGATTTAATAGTTTTTATTTTAGTATTGTGATTTAATAGTCTGACATGTGTAAAGTGTTTATTAATTTCGTCCAGATCCGTTCTGTTGCTTAACGTAGTAGTTTTTCGAAGGCCTCCAATGCCCATCGAGTCCAGAAATTTCCAAACTCTAGCTGAATTGCTATTTTCGATGGAATTGTGAATAAAAGTACGTTGTACATCCTTACAAATTTTACTTACTACATTTGTTCCGTAGTTTTTTGAGCCTATTAAAGTTATCTTCGGTAGGATTTCTTTTGTACTTTGACTTAGCAGAGTTGCGCTTTGCCATAAGTTTCATAATATCATCCGTTAACCACGGAGCAGGAAGGTGCTTAAGTTTTATGGGTCGAAGTGGAGCGTACACGTCGAAAAGCTCAATTAAGAGGGAATTAAGTATGTTAATTTTTTCGTTAATGGTCGGAGCACTTAATACACTATCCCAATCTATATGATTTAGATCTTGCAAGAAGGCTACGTTATTAAAGTTTTTAAAGGTCCTGCGCATGATAATAGTCGGTTTATTTTTTGGTGTACGAATTTTATATGTCATGTATACAAGATCATGATACGAGAACGCTTCAGCGCATAGCTGGCCATAAGCAGCAAATCGTTCATGCGAAGAAACGATCATTGTATCTAATTGTGATGGAGTGGTGTTAGGAAAAAAGTGGGTAGCGTTAGTGGATAGAAGATTGAGGTTAGCACTTTTAATAATATTTCCTAGTCGATTAGCTCGCGAGTCATTTCTTATTAAACATATGTTAAAATCTCCCATTATAATAGTATGATGGACATTTGGAACATACTTGTCCAAGAGAGCTTCAAAGGTGTCAAAATAATTAATGTGCATTGAAGGGCTGTAGAATACACCCAGTAATAACTTTAAAGTGCCGAAAAACACTTGAATAAAAATATGCTCAGAAGAATTTGAGTACAGCGTAGGAGACTTGTCAAGAATAGAAAACGGTGAAAACGGTATGACTACGTAGATAGATAGCCACTCCGCCACCGCCTTTTCCTGTACGGTCATTACGGATGAGATGGAAGCCGGTTAGTGCGTAGGATGTGGATGGTAGGGAAGGTTTCAGGAATGATTCCGAAACTAGAATCGCATGTACGTTTCTAACATCAAAAGTAGTTAGGAGATCGGGATAGTGGGCAGGAATGCTTTGTGCGTTGATATGTATCACGTTGAAATGCTTAGCAGAGTCCGCAAAGTTCTCTCTAAAATAGTGTTTAGTGGAGCAGAAGTACTGTGGAAACTGGCGATTTTTCTATCTTTTAATTGTTTTTTTATTATCTTCACGCTTCATCCACACTTACTCACAATTAATTTAACATTAAATAATTCCAGATTTATCGTTAATAATTTTCAACATTTGCTAAGAATATAATTGCAATGTTATTTTATTATTTAAAAATAAAGCTGAATATAAAAATGAGACTATTTACAATGAACAACGTGATCATACTACCAAGATATTCGTATGGTGCTTGTCACACACTTGTTGATAATGAATGCGGTGGCCTTCATAGCTTTGCTATACAAAACTGTATGTAGCTTAGCTTATAATATGTACTGCTATTGTCATTTTAAGTTACATATATTCATTTTTACTTAGCCCGATGTTTTCACGCTTTCACGACGTATCACGCTTTCACGGTTAGTAACAGGATATGCAGAGGGAGGATATGTTTATACGCTCCCTACTTACTGCTGAAAATAAAATATAAATTTAAATAAATGTTGTCATGACATAACTTGTTCAATAAAGAAATTCAATAAAGATATTCGTTCAGACCAAGAAACCTCACAATCACCCTCAAAAAAAAGTATCCCGCACACAGCAGGGTAGACAGAGGAAACCCAGTGTTAAGACACTCCGTTCCCTACTTCCGCCGATTCTGGTAGCACCACCGCGCTTTGCCTCGACACCAGATCGAAGAAATGAATATATAAATTTAAATAAAAATTTCGTTTTATCGAGTGGGGATCAAACCCACAACCAAACGTTTACAGTTACACTTTTTGCCCCTGCGCCATTACTGGCCTCATATTTTACTAGAAATAAAAAAAGTTAAAATAATTTATTATTTATTTTGTACATAACTAAATATAATATATAATAATATTATTATAGCTATAATAAAATATCATTTTAGGTTACTGTACATCGTGAGTAGACGGTAAGCCATGGCCCATGAGTTCGGATTTATGGACTTATCAATCAAAAGTTTGCCCATTGTTGTTTCGAAGTTGCAACTCGAATTACCGTACCGGACTATTATGGGAAATGAATTGAGAACTTCTAGTTTAGATCACCCTTATTATATTATATAAACAATATAAATTATAAGATATTGTTATGTTTTTAGTATAAAGTTTTTTAAGGTAACTTACGAGTACTTACCTTTTGGAGAACGGTGAGTGTCTTAACACTAGGTTCCTTCTGCCTACTCTGCTACGTGCGGGATACAGTGAAAAGCTGATTTTTTTTTTACTCAACTTATGACTTTCTTTATTATTGCTTATAAATGAAGATTTTTCTTGTTTCTTTTTACATTTCTTATAGGACTAAATTTTATTTTTAAACTGACGTATTACCCGAAAAAAAAAATGAAAGAAGTAACTAAATGAAATTATCAATGCAACGTGAAATCTCCAACAAAAATTTTAAAAAAAATCAAAAAGTCACTGTGCAAGTCTCTAAATGTATTTTAGTTATTAATTTTCAGTAAGCTTTGCCCATATCTTAAAGCTCTTAGCTTCCCTATAATATCGCTTATAATATCGGTAAAGCTTTCACATCTTAATGTCATAATTTCAAACATAAGATAAACTTACAAAGAATTATTTATGATATAATTTTATTAATATCCAAAATAAAAAAACGTATTAAAACCTGGCCTCGCCGTCAACATATTCAACGTCGGCTTGCCTTTTATATCTAAGCCGATACTCAAGACGATCTCGTGCCTACTTCTCATTTAATGCTTCCCTCGGGGATGGAATCGAGTGAAAATTCGGAAGATTTTGTCGACTAATCCCCTAGATGACATTAAGTAAAAATAAATACTTCTATCATTGACACCTTTAATTTAACAAATGGTATATTTTCAAATGTACTGTATAATTATTTTCTTTTATATTTTTCCTATCGGCTTCTTTTTTGTTGTCAAATATCTTCGTTGTGCGGGGTAGACAATGATAATATTTTTTAAGTTTTTTGGTTTTGTTTGTTTTAGAAGTATTTTTTGTCGAATGGCGGAAATCAACGCCGCGTGTTGTCGATGAGCTTCAAGTTAGCACAAATGTCAAATACGTGACCATTATACTTAAGCATAATCAAACACATTCCAACCACCAAATGTACCAAATGTGTGTTAATGGTTCAATTGTAAACTAAATTGATTAAGATTGATATGCTCTTTTTCATTATACGTCTTAAGGTCTACCAAAACAAAGATACGGGTTAAGAATAGTATGACTTAATATTAGTCTTTATGAAGTTATCCGACAGGGAACCAATGTTATCGACATAGCGCAAAGGATAAGCTGGCTGGAGTGGCAATGGGCTGGTCACATTTGCCGCAGAACCAATGACCGTTGGGGTAAGCGCGTTCTAGAGTGGAGAACACACCGCGGCAAGCGTAATGTAGGACGTCCTCCAGCTAGATGGGGTGACGATATTCGCAAAGTGGCTGGCAACGGCTCAGTGCTCGTGCCGTGTTATTGGAGAGGCCTATGTCCAACAGTGGACGAACACAGGCTGATGATGATGTTGATGATACTAGTCTACACTTCTAATACTAAATATGTACTAGATATTAAATTATTTTTTATTAATAACACATATTAAATATTACATTGTAAATACTAGCTAGCATTACAGTAGTACCCCCCAAACACCAGCAATATCGTGAAAGGCAAAATGACAATCCTTCAAACGCCAAGTAAGAGCCTTCGTGTTAAACAAGGCGCGCTATGCAATTGATCACGGTTGTTTCTGATGGATAGTGGTCGTACAACTATGTCACGCCACCTTGCCTGCAATATGATAGAATGTTACTGGGATCCAGGTTCATTGTGGAACTGCTAAGATGTTAGCATATAAAATTATTTTTGGTTTTATTTTATTTGGGAAACAAACAATGTAAAGTTCTCAAATATTTCGATATTTTATAAAATATTAGATATATAATCCAATTCCCTAAGTTTAGACATACAAAAACATATTAAAAGTTACAGAAAAATCATAATGAAGCATAAAAATTTCATTCGCAATTTTTTTGAAAACATGTTCTCTAGTCATCACGGCGTCGCATGTTAAAATACGGCGTTAGGTTCCGCCAACACTGCGTTCAATATTCGAAATTAACAAAATATTTCTGTTCTTCAAATAGACAAATATATAAGAATGGTTAAGTCTATTAAAAATTTTCCTACAAAATCGGAAACGAAATAAAAGGTAATCAATTTGCGATAACGAGGTTTATATGACGCAACGATGATATATTATATGTACATATATATGTAGGAGTTATTATCACGACAAACGAGTGAGCTTATATAATAATATTTATAGTGATATCAGCTTTATATATATGGAACATTTTATAATATAGTAAAAAAATATAAACTTTATAATACTTAACTTTTTAGGGTTTTCAGCTTTAGCAAAAGAAATAGAGAGAGAGAGAGAGAATCTAGTACCAAGATACTAATTTCTTCGCTGCCAGTATTCAAGACATGAGCGTTGGCGGAATTCAGCGCCGTGCTCTGTCTTTGCAAATACAATGACACTGAAAATAATTTATTGCACCAAATGGCATTGGAACCCACAATTCATATACTGGTTTTCTTCCCCATGACTTCATCAATATTTTAACTAATAAATATGAAATCAATTCACTCTTAAACTCTTTCTCTCTCTCCTCTTCTCAGCATGAGTACAAAAGTATATAATCTCTATATAAGTTCTTTCATTTCGATCTTTTATACATTTAACTTTAAGTAAACTATATTAGAGGACATGCATAATATATTCAATTACGTTAGCAAAAATATGATCTTTTAGATCTACTTTACATAAACCATTAAAGGCTTTGTACATAATAATTCACTTTAGAGATACAATAAGAGGTCTAAATCTAGCTAATATATAAAGAGATGTTTATTATTGTATGTGTCTCTTTGAAATGGGGAACGGAGTATCTTAATATAAGGTTCCCTTTGCCTACCTTGCTGTGTGCGGGATACACCGTGAAGCTGATAAAAAAATGTTCTTTTTCAAGTTCATATTTCGTCTCATACATTACTGTAAGTAGAGTCGAAATTAGTGATATTTGTGTTGATTAGTGGAACTTCTAAGAAATTTTATGAAAAAGCCATATCCTTAATATAATGTAGACAGCTTATATATAACATTTTAAACATTTTGTTTCGAATAAAAAATTTTCACGTCATGTCTTGTTTTTGCTTTCGTACTCCATATATAAAAAAATTTAAAACATTTTTGTTGTCTATTAGACTAAATATATTCAAAACTTATTAAACATATAACAACAAAAAAATACATTCATAATAATTATAACATACAAATAAGAATTATTTACAATTAATATCCAATCGTAACTTAGCTGTCGCAGCAAGGTGTAGTCTTTTTCATTAAGAAACAACATAAACGAATATACAGTAAATGGCTACAGTACCTCGTGACATTTGAAAACAGGCGTGGATTACGACTAAAGTAACCCAAGGCATTATAGGCATCTGTCGTCGTGGACGTGAAAAATAAGGAAACTTCTTGACGACCCTCCCCCCCACTCCTTATTCACGTTACAATAAAGGCGCACAATAAAAGTACAGATTTATGGCTGTCAGCTAACTTGTGTAGGATATTTATTTTAATTCACAATTCTTTTTTATTATGTTGCTTAATCTTTTAGATTTGAAGAAGAATTGTTCATTTGGTTTAATGTATTATTATTACTTTAATGATATAAGTGTTGTTATACTTCGTGATCAGTCTTAGCGCACGAGCACTTAGAGCACGCAACAGGTTGTGGGTTTGATTCGCATTCGAGGAAATGTTATATTAAATATGTCAATTTCTTGGCTCTGGTGATGAGGCAAAAGCACAGCGATGACTTCCGACGCTCAGCACGCAAATCCACCAGAATTCGGTGGGAAGTGGGGAGCGGAGTGCTTAAACACTAGGTTTCCTCTGCGTACCTATAAACAGCGTGAAGCTGATTTTTTTATAAAACCTTAAAAAACCATAAAAAATATAAAAAATATTAATGACACATGGGTCTCCATCTATTGCCCAAATAAAAATCAAAACAGCCCGACGGTCCTCAAGCGAGGTGACGTGGTAAAAAGGTCTTTCTAGCAATATTTCATTGTTTCCCAATTACCTCAGGGTTCCGCTTTATGTTTACTTTGTTGGGCCATTTCATGACACACGGCCAAGTCCCACTGTCATGTAGGGGAAAGATTTTGTTTAGGAATAAAATATCAACCTTTGTCCCAGCTGTATTGTTTATAATTAATTTTATATTATGTGGGCATAACATTTTGTGATGTAATTGAAAAACAAGAAAGTACTTTTTGGATGTAGCTTAGCAGGGAATATTCGACTTTAGTTTTTATTTTAGCAGAAATTTATGATTAGTTATAGTAAAAAAAAATCAGCTTAACGCTGTGTTTCGCATACAGCAGGGTAGGCAGAGGGAACCTAGTGTTAAGACACTCCGTTTCCCACATTCAGCCGAATTCTGGAGACATTGCTTATTAAGTGGCAGAACTCAACGCCGCGCTTTGCCTCGACACCAAAGCGAAGAAATGGAAATATAAACGTAAAAAATATTTCACTTCCTCGAGTGGGAATCGAATCCACAACCGTCGCGTTACAATCACACTCTTGTGCCGCTGCGCTACGATGGACTCAAGTTTAGTTTAGTTATAGTGACATGTTAAATTATACATATTAATATTTTACTAGGTCAATCTTACTAATATAATTAGTGTGGAACTTTGTGAGGATAGGTGTTTGTTACATTTTCACGCAAAAACTACTGAACGGATTTAGATGAAACTTTACAGGTTATATAAACATTTTGTATAATTTGGCTACAATATACTTAACAAAAAGCTTAAGCGGGCGAAGCCGCGTTTGGATTGCTAGTACATAATAATTTCCTACGCTGATTAAAGTAAAAGTAAAGTATTTTTACTAAATTATTATTCATGCAGTTTCATAGAAGTTAATAGCAGTGTAACGACTTCGTTAATGTTTCAGAGAATTCTGTGATTATTTCATCGTTTTTTCTAACAACATTCATACATAAATAAACACTAGAGTTTCACTAGTGTTTATTTTCTTGATTTAAATAGATATTTTACTGCTGTCTCTTGCTCGTGCTAAGTCAAAGGAAGTAAATGTAAAGTATTGTCGAGTATTTACATTTTCGCTAATCTTTTAGATTTCATTTATATTTTTATGAAACATTGTTTGTTGTTTATTGACAACAAGACAAAATGCGGCGTTGAGTTCCGCCAATGCCTAAAAATATCGACGGAAAGTGGGTTACGGAAGTGTCCTAATGGGTACGGAGTTTCTTAATACTAGGTCCTGTGCCTACTTTATGATCCAAATGTAAGCGTGAGATTCATTTTCAGATCCTTTTATGAACATTACATACTGAATAAAAGTATCCAATACGACACTTTACTCTAAGAGACCGTCAATATTGAGAAATGGTCCTGTCTGAAAAAAACCAAATCCACAATTTCACAATATATGCTTGACCAATGGTCTACTAAAATGATTTTGCGTGTTTATTTTAGCAAAAAATATAGTAACAGAATGAAAAATAGAGTTAGTCAAATTGAGGCCGTCATGGCGTAGCGACACAAGGGTGAGACTGTAACGCGACGGTTGTGGGTTCAATCTCAAATGGATTTTTAAATTTGAATTTTTACGAAATTAGGTTTATATTTCTATTTCTTCGCTCTGGTTTCAAGTCACTCAACACCCAATGCCTCCAGAATAAGGCAGAAAGTGAGGAACGGAGTGTCTCAACACTAGGTTTCCTCTGCCTAACCTGCTGTCTGCGGGATACAGCGTGAAGCTGATTTTTGTTTTTTTTAATTTACTGGTGACTTTTACAAAAATGTGTTGAATGTACAGAAGGTACGTATACAACTACTTGGTTCCCTTTTAAGTTTAAAGTTTTAAAGCGTGGATTTTTTCCTGCTGCACTTTTAGTAAAATCTTCATGCAAATTCTTCTCTGAGCGTAAGCGATACATTGTATCGCGTATAGAAAGTTTCATTTTACGTTAAAAAAGGCTGTCAGTCTGTCTACTGTGAAGTAGTGTAAACTATTTATAACGACACAAGAGTGGAAAGGAAAGATACAGAGAATTTTGCTTTGGTTATGTTAATAAGTTTTACTTTGAAATAAAATATTTGTAATATTTTTTTTTGTTTCACACTGTATCCCCCATATAGCAGGGTAAGCGGGGGGAACCTGGGAACCTAGTGTTAAGACACTTTATTCCCATTAAGACACTTTCATTTTAATCGATATTAAAACATCAAAAAATATTGGATAAAACAATAATTTTAAAAGAAAGCTATGATATTCTTTATAAAGTGCTATATTTAGGTAAAATCCATTATTTTTACCTCAATTAACCAAAAGCCAAGGCGGACCCGAAATGGGCTATTAATATTTTATTATATTTACATACTTTATCTATTATTTTATGCGAGGGAGGCGGTCATATTGTCTTAAAATTCTTCGTCTATTGTCAATATATTCTGGTACTTCTAACAATAAGACATAGATTATTTGATGTGGATAATTTCAGCCTATTTAGTTATAATTTTAATAAATACTGTAGTAGCGGGATTTGAACCGCCTCTTGGGTACCGTCCAAGCGCTCTAACCACTAAGTCATACGTTCTCATCAAGCTACGTCGATATTTCAATTTACTTCTGTTATTACCATCTCTCTAGAGAGATTTATACAGATTTCAAATAAAGTATATAATAAAGATATTGAGTTTTAAAATACAGGAAAGTGAGTTGATGTGTAAGTCGTTGGGTCTTGCGTGGTACTTTGGGTATGTCAGCGGGTGGCGGGCGATTATAGCTCTTATCCATATTCCATTTACTACTAATATTCTACTTACTTTGCTGCTAATATTATAAAGAGCGTTAATTTGACATCTAAAGTATACAATATAACGATGTTCGGACATAAAAGGAATTTTAAAGTTAATTTACGCTAAAATTAAAAAATATAATATATTATTAGTTTATAAAAATCTACCGCAACGATGCAACATATTTTTATATAATATAAATAAAATTAAATAAAATTTCAAAATGTGAATAAAGACGAAAGAAAAACTTTGATGGAACCATAAAAATATTAAAAGTAAGTATTTCACTACCGTTAACAACATAATGAAATAGAAGAAGCGACGTCGACGACGAGAATGAAGTAGGAGATTCAGATGCAACACTTTACAGCAATTTGCTAGCTTTCAAATTAAGCTTAATTTGCATTATCCGTTAAAAGTTATCTTTATATTTTCAACGTTATAGTTTTATTTCACTTTAAAAATGGTAAAATTAAGGTTTCGTTTATAAGACGGCTTGAAAAATAAATAATGAATAACGTTTTTTTTAGTTTCATGCCTAAGCATTATATCTAAAAGGAATCGAATGTACAGCCATCGCCTGTGTAATTGATACTGTAAAAAAATATTTTATATACCCTCGCAAAAGGGGTTTCTATTTCATTAATACGAGGGCTTCAAAAAATTAAGATAATTAATAATAACCTACAGCCATCACTTGTATAGTCAAACATTGCCACAATTGAAATTATACAAAAAATATATATATGGGCATTCACAAAAAAAAGACCATTTACTGAGCAATAGCCTGACGATGTTACTTCTAGGAAATAGCAATCATCTCTTCTGTAAACATTTGTTATCGGAACAGCGTGAAAACCAAAATGCGGCTATCAGAAACCACTGGGCTTTAAACCACACTAATACTTATATTCCGTTCCGTTCAATTCAAATATACATATATTGTATGTATATTTGAAACTAAAACGGAAAATTGTACAAATATATACCGTAGCGTATCTAGAGAAAATGGGGAACGTGTCTTAATGGGAATAGAGTGTTTTTTAACACTAGGTTCCCTGGTTCCCTCTGCCTACCCTGCTACTCGCGCTAAAGCGAAATGAAGCTGCAAAAAAAAAGAATAAAAACACCTGTTGGACGTTTGATTTAATTTGAAATTATTCTTATTAACCACCTGTTGAGTTGTTTTCATGAGAGCGCCGTTGAATTAATACATTACACTTATAAAAGCGTTGCTTAGTTTTCCTACGACTTCTAGTCGTTTACTAGTCTAATGCAACAGATGTATTATTGAGATTGTATTTTATTATTATTTTAATACTAGTGGACCCGAACGCGGCTACGCCCGCTTGAACTATACGAATATTTACTAAATATATTTAATTGAATAATTTATTGAAATTATTTTCAGTTTTCAATAGAGATGCGTTAAGCAAGCTCATTTTGGGGGACGTTTTCTAAGCGTTGCTTAGCAACGGTCGCAAAGCGACGGTTGTTATTAACATGGCGGAATAAATTGCATGTCAAATTAATAAGTATTTTAATATATTGGTATATATCGAAAATATTACAAATATGAGAAAAAAAAGTATCCTATGTTCATCCCGAGACCCTCAAGTATCTATATATGAGTATTTTATCACAATTAAATTAGCGGTTTGGCCCTGATTGCGTAAAAGACAGACATACAGAAAGACAGACAGAGTTACTTTTAAATGTATAATATAGGTATGGATAATTATGAGGCTGACAGAACTCAATGCCGCGTTATACCTTATTATCAGAACTAGGTAATATTTTTTAAAATATTTCATAAGTTTATTTAAACCGTCGCGTTTATAATCGCACGCTTAAGCCCCTCCCCCACGACTTCTTAATTCATCGGCCTTATTAAAAATCTGCATAACATAATTTTTTCTTCTGCAGGAGTCATATTCGATCAAAACACCGATGAAGTCCAAGAGGCATTTAAGTTTGCCATGTCACAGTTTTCAATGAGCATCAACAGAACGCGCCTGGATTTCCAGTTGTTCGTAGACGTGATCAACACTGCTGATGCTTTCAAGCTATCAAGACTGAGTGAGTACATTTTTTTTCTAAAATTTTAAGATACACATGTTTAATATAATTTTAGATATAATAAGAGATAATATAATAAGAGAAGTAACAATAACAATTCAATGCATATTTCATAAAAAAAAACAATATATAATTTATTTTGAAAAAACGGTAACAACGTAAAAAATACTTTTTTAAGACTCGCTTAGTCTTCCACGTATAGTAGCGGATCTTAAGTACAATAACAAGTTAAATTTGGCAAGTAATTTAAAGATATAAGTGACCTAACGTTAATATGTATCAAATTTGAATATAGACCCATTATGTTTAATTATATACGAGTATATTAATAAATAATAAAAGCACGGTTGTAATATAGGAACTTTACGAATACTTTTGCCTTTATCTGTGCTATATACGTTGGGTCGTACCAAATTTCAAGATTCTGCTCTCACAGAAAGTACCCTGTAGGTTTTGATTTACTTGCGAGTTTAGAAAATTTGCGGCTTAAACGTCTGTGTCTTGTGGTAGCGTTGGCTTGGGAAATTTGATTTTTTTCACAGCTCTAAGAGACAGTAGACCAGAGTCTTTGATACTAATTTCAGCTTGATACCTCCACGCGTTTTTGAGAAAAAGGGTCTTGACAGACGGACGGACGGATAACAAAGTGATCCTAATAACCCTAAACCCAATTTTTTTTCGCAAATACAAGTTTTTCGTAAATTTCGGAATAAACATATTAATTATATGTTGCTCTACATTTCCCTGTATCTTTCAGTGAAAAACACATAGAAATTAAAAGATTTTTATTATAGACGTGACGAGAACAGAGATATTATTAGGTAAAAAAAATTGCGTAAAAAAAAAAAAATTTCAAGATTGAAATTGATAACATAAAGCGAAAAAAAATATTAACTTGACCGGTCTAAAAATTGTTTTCTAAACAGTTTTCCACTTGAAAATGTACGACAACATCACGAACAATGCTTGGAAGTGGGTACAGTTTTTAAAATACGCCTTAGGTACAATACTGTACTATACGCTGAGAACAAAGGACGGAAAATCAACAGCTCGCGATTATTTGCGAAGATAAAGAATATATATAGCACACGTATTTACTTTACGCTTCAATGTGAATTTAAGAATAGCTTTCTGTGTAAATAAGATGTTATTTATGATATTTGATTCTTAAATGTAATTGCTTATGTTTAATAGATATTGTGGGATAGATAGACAGATAGATGGAGTGATATGTGCTTAAATCGCTTATTTCTTTCCGTAGTATTAAGAGATATTTTTAACTACTGAGTTTAACTACTACTAAAATTAAAAATATTATATTTGATTTACAAGATTTTAAAGACATTATAATGATATGACGGAATTTATAAAAGTTTCGTGTAAATCGTCTAGATACATCCCCGTGTTTTCAAGAGTAGAGCCAAATGTTTCCTAGAAGTTTGGACATTGGGGTCAACCGACAGCTGTCGTTTAGACTAAACAAAAGATCATATCTTATAAAGGGATCTGTGCTAAAACTTATTGTACAACATTTGGTGGTAATGCGGTTTTCAAAGTAAAATTTAATTGCGTTTATTAAATAATTTATTACTTAACTTCAAAATTCGTTATGATACAAAACCTTTTAGCCATTTTTTAGCTTTAGCAGCTACGTACGGGATACAATATCTGGGCAGGCAGAAGTAATCTGGAAATCTAGAGTTAAGACACTCCGTTCCCATTTACCACACTTTTCACAGAATTCTGGAAGCATTCATGGAGCTTTCCCTCGTTACCAGAGCGAGGAGCTAAAAATATTAAATAATAACGACCTTCTCACGGCTTCGCCCGCTAGAACACCACAATTAGATATTTGATAATCTGAATTACTTTCGTGTTCTAATAACGTTATTAATTAAAATATGATATCTATACATTGAAAACTAAAGTTTCAGCCAAGTCAATAATAAAATGATTTTATAGCAATTTTGTCGAACCAAATAATTTATATTGATATAAATACAATAGTGAAAACTACATTTAAATTAGTTAAGCCAATTCTGAAATTAGCGTGAACAAATTCTGAGACCGACAGACAAAAAATTATAGAAATCATTGTTTTAGGTTCTATTACCTTCATAAATACTCCTACTAATTGTTTTTCTCATAGATCTTACATGTACAGATAGATATTCATTCAGTTCATTTTCTCAAATATCAAAAAAAATATAATTTTAAAATTTTAGCTCCCTATCGATACGAATTCACGAACACCGATCTGGAACGAACAACTACTGAACTGCTTAGCCAATTTGTAGTCTTAAAAGTGTAGTACAAATAAAACATCATATAAATAATTTTCAACATTAATTTCCCTGCAATGGATAGTGTTCATCCATTTATTTATTATACTTAGCTTAATAATAAACCCAAACGTGATTTATAACGAACTTTGTGTACAAAACTCGATTAAAGGCTATTTTAACGCAATTTATGTCAAAAACTTTAAATTATAGCATTAAATTTTGTTTTCGCCCGTCAACCTTGAAGTGGAGAAAAGTAATTGATTTTATTATAATATATAATAAAAAAGTAGTCGTTTTTTTTATATTTATTTTTTGTCTTAATCTGTTAAACAAATTGAATACATTGCGGCTTAATTTAATATTTCACACCTTGCATACAAACATACATATTTCTTTCATTTTGTATATAGTTCTAAATAAATATATATGTGGCTCTCCTCCTAGGGGTCGTTATGTTATATACGTAACTTTCTTTTATTATAACTCACAGTGTTTATGAGCCCGTCGCGTCGTGCCGTGCGACTTAAACGCTATGTCTCAAAAATTTGGGCAAAAAAAGAGGAACAGAGTGTCGTATCACTAGGTTTGCTTTGTATTTGTTTGCTTTTAAAAATTTCATTGCAATGTACCCACATCTGATTACTTTTTTCAATTTTAATGATTTGGACAAAAAATAATAAATGCTTGTAAGTCGTAAACAATAGAAAAGTGTTATAATGCTCTGTGTATTATTTAGAGTTAGGAACGATGTTTATCATATTTCATCTAAATTCGTTCAGTCGTTTCCACATCAACGAGTATCAAGCGCTAATACGAATTCTCATATGAATAATATTATTAAACTGGCTCAGTGTGGTGATTTTAATTTATATTTAATGTTTTTTTTTTTATATATATAAATATTTTTCTATATATACTGTAAAATTAATAAAATCGAGGCCAGCAGTGACGCAGGGGTAAAAAGTTTGACTGTAAAATCGACTAGTTGTGAGTTCGATTTCCATTCAAGGATATGAAATATTTATTTAAATTTATATTTTCATTTCTTCGAGGTCTGTTCTGTTCTGTTGTCGAGGCAAAACGCGGCGTTGAGTTGTGGTGCGGCGGAATCTGGAGAATGGAGTGTTTTAACTTTTTGAAAAATACAAGGCAAACGAGCGTACGTATCACCTGATGGTGACATAATCACCGCCACCCATACCGACCTTGAGGTGGAGATAGACGCACTTTTTAAAGTTATGCTTAAAGCTAGGTTCTCTCTGCCTACTTCGATGGCGAAGGCGTGAATAAAAACAAATGTATTATTCCCTGTATTTGAATCTATAACTATCCTTTTCTAATAGATAAATCTACAAATAGACAGAAAAAAAAGCACACAAACAAAATTACATACATCAAAAACTAAATAGGTCTAATCAAAATTCTTCTAGAAGAAGGTGATTTCTAATACGTAATATTAATATAATCCCGGTGTAGGATAACCACATAGTTGGGGAGGGGGGGACTGTGCAACGCAAAGAATTTCACAATAACGACGTCAAAGGCGGCATTCCAATAACCATAATTCATCTGGCTTCTTTAGCAAATTGCTCTAATTAATCACATGTAATAAATAATGCGGGATGCCGAAGGTTTCGTGTGTTTATAATATAACCATATAGTATATATATAAACACTAGCAACCGCCAGCGGCTTCGCCCGCTTAAACTACACAATTATTAATTCAATATACCGAATTACTTTATGTTCTAATATTTCATGTTTGCAGCGCACTTAGTGATTTCTAATATGCACATTTCAATAACTTTGGTACCGTATTAGCGTAATTGTTATAAGAATTTTGAATGGTTTAAAAGAATG